>JAEQBH010000131.1:0-260174 GCA_016808115.1 Tetrastigma voinierianum | reverse complement strand
TAGGAATGAGGTTTGGGTTGCTTGTCTTGGGTCCACTGGATCATTACGTATCACCGCTCCATCTTATAGTGACTTGCTTTGACTTGACGTTCTTAGGATGAGTTGTTAAATCGTTATCACACGTACCACATTTATCGGCTTGTTTCTTCCTTTTTGCTCTATCCATTCATCATTTCTTATCACTTTGAGTCTTCTTCTACTCACCCAGTGATCATCGTCTCACTTCTTAAAGCGGCGTGTCCTTTGGTGCATTTTCACTTGTCATTTGACATTGTTCATTCGGATGTTGGTTGGTCACCTTGCTCATATGATCCTTTGATATTTGACATTCGCGTGCAGACTTGCTTGATATTGTGGGTATTTGGGCGCTGTTTCATCATGTCATTCCTTTCACCCAGGCCTACATTACGGTCGGTGGTAGACCACCACGAAACTATGAGATCTAGTGTTTGTGACATTTTATGGGCGGGTTCTATCTTTTGATTAGTGCAGGGATGTGACCGGTCTCCTATTCTTAGGGAATTAGCCAGGGGTCACATATTAGCCCTACTCCATTTAGTTTTGCGCACCGGGTCCATGATTAGATAGATGTCTGAGTCGGGACCATTGATAGCCCATTATTGATGCTCTGACACATTCACACTAGGGCATACTTTATCCTTTCTACATGTTGCCATTGGCTCGTGCGTGTACCTTTGGAAGTAATTTCACCTAGAGATATTTTGGCACCAAAGTTTGGAGTGTGCTCCACGTACATTTGCGTTTTCTTCATCTGTGAGTCTTGGGGCTAGCCTAGGGTAAGATTCTCTCATGATCGTCAACTGTTAGGGGTGCACCTTTGGCGCCACACCCCATATGTTTCTTGTTACCGCTTGTTCGAGACGATTGGTTCTTCGGAAATTTGTTTAAGAGTTTTTTCGTAAAGGCACTTGCATATCGGATATTTGCTTGGGGCATACCTAATATCAGTTTTATGGAATGAAATGGATGATTTTTCGCGAATGAGTGATTATGATGTTTTAAACTCTCGACTTTTACCGCATGTGTAGTTGAGATGCAAAATGGCGTTGATACCACTAGACCGAGGCATAAACCCTTTCTTTCACCCTTGGTCACATTTGGCCAGATTGTCCTCTGAGGCATACCCTTTATTTCAGTCTTGTTAGTAAGTTCTTGGTTTCTCGCTTATCATTTGTGGCACTTTAGAGCGTCACCTTTGGGCATACCCACTGCGTCATCAAGGTCGATATCTCCAGCGGTTATCCTAAGTTTCCCCATTATGCTCTAGGTTTCGTTTTACCGATTATCCAATTCCGGTTTAGATTAATCTGGAAGGCGCGGATTTTGGCATCCCTTATCCCTTTTTAATCTAGTGGTTCTCCGGTACTTGCTCGGATTCTAACCCTTCTCCGATCCTTCTCACGTTACTCATCCGGGCTCTTCTTTGTACTCACCCAGATCTCTATTTTCACATACTCACCGGTTTACCTTTCGGGCCACTCTCACAGATCCCACCTTTCCGTGCTCGCCCGGATCCTCCCCTTCTCACAATTTTCGCCCAGTTTCTATTTTTTCGGTACTCACGGTTACCTTTCCGGTACTCTCCACGGATCCCACCTTTCCGTGCTCGCGGGATCCTCCTTCTCAGTACTCTGATTTCTATTTTAGGTACTCACCGGATTTTACCTTCTCGATACAAGCTGGATCCACCTTTCGGTACTCTCTTGGATCTTACCTTTCAGTTACTGCTTGAATTCGCACCCACGGTACTCACCGAGATTCCCATTTGCAGTACTCGCCCCGGATTTTACCTTCTCAGGTACTGCTTGAATCCCCATTTAGATACTTTCCGGATCCCTACCTTTTCCGGTACTCACCGGGATTTTACCTTCCGGTACTCGCCGGATCCATTCCACCGGTACTCGCCGGATCCCACACATTTGGTGCTCGCCGGATCCCTATTTTCGGTACTCTCACGGATCCTACCTTTTCTGGTAATCACCGAGATTTTCCCTTCCCGGTACTCACCTGGATTTTACCTTCTCGGTACTCGCCCGGATTACCCTTCTTCGGTACTCACCCGGATTCCACCTTTTCGGCACTCATTGGGATTCTACCTTTTTCGGTACTCACTCGGATTCAACCTTTTCGATTGCTTGCCGGACCTTTCTCTATCAAGTTTGCTCAGTTCCTCATCTTCTCGACGCATCATACGATTTCAGTATCTTTTCGGGTTATGCGAATCGCTCATCTTCGGGCATCATGCCTAGTTTCTTTAAGTCCTTCAATTGGAGGACTGTTCCATTAGTCTTCGATTACTAAGTAAGGGGATAAATTTGTTGGTCATCTGGGTTCTTCACTAGAGTTCATTTCACTCTTGCATCGCTTGCACTTCACACCCACGATTCACTCGTTCATTCACTCTATTGAAGAGGGGCATATTTGTAGACCCTCAATTTTGCCCCTCAACACTTGCATTTATCCTATGGGTGTCACACTCACCCATCGTTCTCATATAACACCATTAGGGCCCTTTTAGGCAATTACGTCTGCGAGCCTCGGGTGGGTTTTGTATGTAGTCCGTTATTTGCGTATGTAGTTCACTTTAGAGTGTCATCATGGCTTTATTTTTGGTTATTGGCATCGTGCTATGGAAGCAAGTGGGGCCCCTCGAGGTTTAAGCTCAATCCACGGTCCAAACTTCGAGAATCGTTCCTTTGTTTGTTTTGTTGGATTCCTTATTATTTAAGTAGGTTTTTTGTTAAAAATTCATAATTTTTTCCAACCGTTTGACTAATCGGTTTGACTAGTTTATCGGTAATCGTATACAACACATTTTTTTGGATGATTTTGGTGAGCACTCCTCCTTGTTTCGATCATATCTCCCTCATCCGGACTTGGAATGGTGCACCGTTTTTTTGTTGGTCTCCTTATTCTTCAGGGAACATTCTATAAAAATTTCATAATTTTCCTCAACCGGATGGACTGGTTGGCATCTGGTTCAACCGGTTAGTCGGGATCGGCTTGTGTGGAGCGCTGTTTTTTGTGATTTTGGAGCCCAAAACCTATTTGGTTCGGGCCCATAAGCTCCATTTCGACCTTGGGAAGTATTGTGGGTCCATTTTGGGTCTTGGCTTAAGTTACATGCAGCCCACCATGAATCCATATAGATACTTGGTGGTGAAGCAAGCTGAAAACTTAAGATATTCAGCTTGCATGGAAAATGAGGAGAAGAGTTAATAGAGCTATTTAGGAAGCGATTGAGTCTTAAAAACTTGAAGGTGAAAAAAAAGCCAGGTAGGCTCGAGAGGCTGAGGTGGGAATGAGTACAAAAGGAGAAAAAGTTCAAAGAAGTGAATCTTTTTGGGCGGGCATAAGGTGGCCTTACGTTCTTGATTCTGCTGGATGTAGTTTGCTTCTTCTCTGCTTTTTGTGGAAGAGGTAAGAAATAGACCATGACTCCACTCTATTCTTGAAGAGATATTCTGATCAAATTTGAGGTTTCTCCTCAACCATTGGCCAGGTTTCCACACTCACGTGGCTTAGGTTCTTGATTTATTTGGGCGGGTTTACGTGGTTGGACTGGTTTTGAGTTGGTTCGACTCATCGGGTGAGAATCGATCACCGTTTATTTTGTTAGATTTCTAACTCTTTTATAAATTTTGAAAATTTTGATCTCTCTCAACGATTTGGGTGGTTTGAAAACCGGATAAGTCGGTTCATTTAGGTTAGGTTGCGGGAAAGGCGGTTCATGTGGTTGGTTGGTTTGGTTGGTTCTCCTCACTCCAGAGCTGAGAATCAATCACCGTTTGTTTTGTTAGATTCTGCTCTTTTATAAAATTCTGGAAAATTTTGAGAGCCTCTCTCAACGATTTGGACTGGTTTGAAACAAGATTAGTACGTTCATTGAGGTTAGGTTTGCGGGAAGGCGGTTTGCGTGGTTCGGTTGGTTTGGTTGGTTCTCACTCCGCGGCGGGAATCGATCACCGTTTGTTGTGCTAGATTCCTGACTTTGTAAGGATGGTTCTGAAATTTTTTTTGGAAATCTTTTTTTCAGCCGTCTGGATTGGTTGGGAAACCAGACGATGAGTTCATTGGGTTCGGTTTACTAGAATGATAGTTTGGATACTTTTCTTTGTTTAGGTTAGTTCTTGAGTGTTAGAAAATCGAGATGGCATTCCTTTTGTTTTTGTTGGATTCCCAACAGTAAATTTTATGACAATGTTTTAGAATTTTTCTCAATCATTTGGACTAGTTGAGAACAGATTCAATCGGTTTTGCAAGACAGCTCATGGGCAGCCCCATATTTTAGCATGTTTCAATCCCAAATCTATCATGGCGTGCTCTTAGTTACCCGGGAAACTTGTAGAGGTACATCTTTAGGGTCTGAGTTCAGTTTTGGTTTGAGCAAAGTGAGGTAGTGGGCAATGTGGAAGTTAGTATGTATGGTTTAGTTTAATGGGATTTTAAAGGGAATGTGTGCTAAAGTAAGCAAACCCTTCTGCCATTTCAACTACATTCCCTTTAACTTTTGGTATAGGATCAATATTTGGTTTAAATGCATGATGTATGATGTATTATTTGCCCTATCTATTCACGATATACATGGCTAGGGACCTCGAATTTTATGCTTAGTCGTTATTATTTGTATTCATATGCGTACATAGTGTTTGGATTCGACATTTGTGATGCACATTTGAGCTTTTGGCCGACCTCTTAATATAGCGCTTGGCTAGGGACCCGCAGTATGTGCTTTAATGTTAGGTAATGAATTTTACATAAGATGCTTTGTGTTTGGGGCATTCATGCTTGCTGTGTTTGTTAGCTAACCTTTGATGTAGCGATAGCCGGGGACCTGGTACACACCATTTGCTCTTTTGGTTGAGTGTTTTTTAAGCATCTTGAATGCAGTGGGTTGGTGCGATCTAAGTTGTATGTTTAGCCTAGGAGACTATCGTCTGTGACCCGTATGCTCCTACATACCCAATTCACTAGTAGAGACCGAGTTAGAGACTTTAGAGGGTGCTACCTCATATGAGGTACCTTCAGATGAGTAATCGACCCGGACCCAGAAATCAGTTTCATGGACCGCTTTTCTATCTTTGGAGTCATTGGGTTTTGAACCTTGTGGTTTTCCCTTTATAAAATAACAACAAAGTAAAATTAGCGACTCCAAAGAAAAAGCTTTGTCCTCCTCAGGGACCAGTTTTCCTAAAATTCGAAAAATCAACCACATTTTCCTTCATTTAAAAGCGAGTCGTCTTGACTCAGTGGATAGAACAATGGTCCACACCAATATCTACAATAATCATCCTTAAACTGCCAACGAAGATTGGCAACCATTTTCAGAATTTATAACTCCACAAAAGAAACATAAAGGGAGTATCATCGCCATCATTTCACATATAACTAGAGAGATGTAAAGAAGATAGACCTAAAGAAACAAGACGGGAAGAATTGCAGATAACTTTGAAATATAAAAAATAAGGAGAAAAAAAAAGGACTCTTGATTCTCAAAAGAGATGGCCAACAAATACAAAAAACAAAGCTAGTAAGAGTGATTTAAGAGTATGCAAGTATAAATCCAATTCCGTTTTTCCTTTTGTTTTGCACACTTACTGTTTGTGAAAAAAAGTGGAAAGGCCTTGTCAAAAGGCACAATCAAACAATGCTTTCGAATCGATAGAAGAAAGTAAATTAATGAGAAAATACCACCATAAGCTCTATTAGTCCTTTTTTTGACAGCCTTCCTGTCAATAGTGAGTATGCTTGTTCTTATAAATTTTTTTCCTTTCTCGTAAAATCCAACCTCAGACCAGTATGTAAGATTTTTTATATATGACTCAAGTGATAAAAGGGATTTAATAAATAAAATAAAAGGGTATAATTAATTGGTTTAGGTTGCATCGCTTGATAGAAGCGGTGGAAATTTAAATTTTAAACCCATGTATATAAGGTCACTCTCCTGCCATCGAGGTTTCTCACAAAATGAAAAGAAATATTTAACCATCACGTATTGAAAGTTAGAAAGGAAGAAGGGTAAGGGATAAACGAATAATCTTTGGGTTTGAAGACTCGTTATGATTATGGATCTCAGGTTAGTAACAATCAATTCTTATTTGCATAAATGTGAATATCATGAAATCAAAGATCCACATTGCGGAGTTATTTTATGAATGAATTGTAGAACCCGAGAAAAGTTATATTAATTTCATTTATATTACATGTGGTAGCCAGGCGAGATGTTTAAGATTGAATTTTCATAGTGGGGTTTGATGGACCAAAATTTAAGCGAATGATTTTATAGAGTTCTGAGAATGATATCTTATGTTTTTCTGTATTCATGTTTCTATCATAATGATGATGTGGGTATTATGGAGATTATGGGATTCACCTGTGGAAGGAACAATTTAGAGGGAAAGAAGAGAGTAAGTTAGAATGATTTTGTGAAGAGGAAAAGTAGTGTGGTCATGGCTCTCTGGTTTTCTCCTAGGTTCTCTACTGTATCGAATAAAAAAAAAAAAATTGTGTTATCATTGTTTGGATTTTGGTTGGAATTTAAGCCATGCTCAGCATAAATGCTTTCTATTATGGGAAGCAACCTTTTTCTATTAAGCTAATAGATAATACCATTTATCCTGTTCATCCGGTTGATATAAAGATCGATTATGCACATTGATAATAACCAAACCACGAGAAAAGCGATATCATGGGATTTCAATATTTTATCTCAATAATATCATTTTTATAAATTAATGTAATTATTTGACAC
This sequence comes from Tetrastigma voinierianum, assembly GCA_016808115.1. Lineage (NCBI taxonomy): Eukaryota > Viridiplantae > Streptophyta > Magnoliopsida > Vitales > Vitaceae > Tetrastigma > Tetrastigma voinierianum. The sequence continues at coordinate 253,402 of JAEQBH010000131.1, read as the reverse complement.
GAAAAATTGGAATCATCCATAATGGGTGTGTATAATTAGTATCCTTTTGTTTTCCTAAATTCGTGCATATGTAATATTGATTTATTATTATTATTTGTAAATCTCTCGTGCATCATGGTGGGAGGCTAGGGATTTGAATTTGTTAAAATAATTATAATAAATAAATAACAAAAGGGAGATTGGAACCCATAACCATAAATATCTCCTTTAATTTTAAAGGTTTCTAAAACCATAAGGCTACAACACATGTTGTTTTGTTTTTGGTAATATTTATTTTTTTAACCTTCATCAACAATTTTATCAATTTGATATTCAAATTATTTTTGTTCATAGTCATCAAAATGGATGAGCGTAATGTTTTGAATATCATAAATTAGTATATTCTTAATTGAATTCACTTATGAATGGTTTATTAGCCACCAAAGTGATTGAACCATGAAGTTTTATGTATATCCAATTGTATAACATTATAATTGGCTACCTAACATGAAATGCTTATAAATGAGATAACGTAATGTCATATAGAATTTGTTTAAATTGTTATGAATTAAAGATCATTTCATTAAAGGTCTTGTTATAGATAACTATTTGTATGAATTATACATTATGGATAGCTTTGTCAACATGATGCTAATTGACACCTTACTTGAGGATTTGGTATTATTCATATAATCTAAATGGAAATTATTATGTGAGATTTCTTTTAAAATCTCAAGTTCACGATATAGAAGCACATTTGAGTTTATGATTTGTCATATTATATAAACTTTGATATTTTCCATATTTATGAAGTCTCATTAAGTTTACTTTTGTACTTAAATATTTGATGATAGTTGTGATAATATTATGGTTTTTCCAATAAAATCATATTTTTTAATTTTATTGATTTATCATAATATAATGTTTGTATGATAATTATATTATCATGTATGAGGACCAAGACATTTATGGTATGTAGTCATTAGAATGACTACACTGAAGGATTTGATAATCATATTTAATGATGTAAATATTGTTAGTATGCTTTATGGCTCAGGAAAATCGAATTTTTGAAAAATGGTAGAACAGTAAAATTCGGTCAAAATCTGGATTTTTTTCTAGATCTCGGATGACGAAACAGACTTCACCATTGGAATCGTCTCGCGAAATCTAGCTACCGCGTCGAATTTCGTGGTCCGTGCTGGTGAAATTCCACGTTCTTCGAGGCGAGGTGGCCAGCGTGACATGTGGTGGTGTTGAGTGGCTCTCATTGAGGCACATGTCAAAAATTTAATGAAGCGAAGTCAAACAATGAGATCAAGTATGGGCTATAGGTGACATGTGGCGTCATGTGGAACGGAGAAATCAGGGGTAGATGGATAAGAGGGATAAAGAAATCGTAGATGCGATGAGAAATTGGACATGTGGCAGTGAAAGGACCAGGCTCTTAGCCCCGTCTTGGACTAAAGCGTGGGATGGGGAGAAAGAAAGAAGAAAGAAGAGGAATAAAAAGAGGTTTTAGAGAGGGCTGCGCTTCTCTAAATTTCCGACGATCGGATGTTGACGGTTTCGAGGGCGAGCAAGAGGAAAAGTTCAGCCTCGAAACAGAGCCCATAAAGAGACCGGAGTTGGGAGTTGAAAAAAAAACTCTAAGAGGTATGGGTTTTCTCTACTTGGTTTAATTCTTGTCTAGGGCCGAATTCGGAAATGGCATGTGGGTTGTGTGAGGCCGTGAGTGGCGAGTATACTTGAATCCCAGACTTTGAGACGGAGTGTCTTCAAGTTCAGGAATTTGTTCTGGATAGTACGAGGGGCGGTTGTGGGACTAAGTAATTGTCCTTGTGTGCCATTTTTATGTGATAAAGTTAAAATGAATGAAGGTGTGGATTTGTCTTGCCTGAGAATGTTTGGTTGTGTTTGAACCATAGGAATGTTGCCATATTGTGGTAGTACACATTAACTAGGACTTTAGAACTGGTTTTGGTAGTAAATAAAGAGATTTGGTAGTGAGTCCTTCAGGTAAATTAGTACATCAGTGAACTTGATGTTAGGCTTTTGAATTTCTCAAATCGGACCTCTGTAGTGAGTTATGTTCCCGGGTTTTACGAGAAGCAGTCCTAGTTGAAGGGCTATTAAATTTGGGTTAGCCGGCCCAGGATGGAGATTCACGGATGGGGTCACCACCGGATAGGTTCACCTCGGATGGGTTCCATTCGGCTAGGATCATGCATGACCTCGGCTTTGGAAGGTCATAACTTCCTCGTCAACTCAGGTCGAGTGTTCTTGGACTCATGGAAAGCCACGTGAGTCAAGTTTCGACCGAATGTTTTGGAGCGGTGGGTGCTGGAGCTGGCCGAGAAGGGGCGTTCGGGCCCAGTGGGTAGGTAGCTAGTGGGGTAAAGGTACGCCTGGTCGTGTGTGACCTACAACTTCGGAAGGTCATAACTTCTTCGTTCGAACTCCGATGCGGGTGTTATTGAACTCCATGGAAAGCCCATTGAGTCAAGATTTCATCCATATTCCTATGGAGAGGCGGGTACTAGGCGGCCGGAGAGGGGCTCGGGTAAGTAAAGGTAGGAGGTGTTCGGGTGGGCCCCACTGATCGTAATGTGAACCTCCCAACCCGAAGGTCCTGCTTCTTCGTCGAACTCAGTTTGGTGTTCTTGGAGTCTATGGAAAGCCCATTAGGTCGATATTTCAGCCATGTTTCATGGATGATGTTAATGTCGAAGGTTAGTCTTGGCCGGTTAGGTTGTGTTATGGCTTGTGTGTGAATAACATGCGATTAATGGAATTATAATGTTAATGTATGTTGTATGATGTATTAATATGGGTTGTGCATGGAGGAGAATTATATGTATCAATTATAATTATCCATGGTATCGTGATGTTGCTCGTTAATATATATATATATATATATATATATATATATATAGCATATATATATATATATATATATATATATATATATATATATATATATATATATATATATGCATTCTTGATATATTAACATGAATTATTGTGAAAATGACATAATGCATTTCATATGCACCGGGGCAACCTAGAAAATTAGGTGTGAGTGCATGGCATGAAAGAAAAGAAAAATGGAAAAATGGTTGTGAAAGGAATTTCAAGGGAAGATTTTCCGAAGAATTGCCTTGGAGAGTGGTCCAACAGTTCATCTTGGAGGTGACCGGGGCGACGAGAGAAAAATGATCCGACCATTCGCCCGCAGGGTGTCGATATATTCACCGAAACTTCGGTATGAGGTTTCAAGAACAAAACCTTTCGTTTTAAAAGCGTATTTTCTCACATTTGGCATAGGCATGCGTGAGGGAGTCGATGAGGAGGCTTGAGAAGTGGGAAATGGTGATCACATTCTCATCCATATCAAAGCAGACATTCAAGTAGAATCATGTATTTGCTTGGATAGTTATCATTGATCATTGCATGTGCACTTAGGTGGGGAAGTAGCCCATGTAGGAGATTATCAACTCTTGGGCATTGCTAACCACTGTCGAGGATCACCATTTCGAATTACGAAGTACTCGGGAGGCAGCGCTCATTAGAGGCATTTGTGAGAAGCCGGTTATTGGCTTTGGTAGATATTTTTTGTAAAACATGTATTAGAACCCTTAATTTTGATATATGTTTTGATTAAGAGTAATGTAATAACTCTTGAAACTATTGCAATATTGTTGGATGTATTTTGATGAGTATGATGTGTAGGCCAATGTGGCCATTTTTACTCATGTATGGGTCTCTTGATATGAGATAAAGGTATTCCGTGGGTTGATGGGTTGTCTTGGGACACCGGGATTTAGGGCGTCCACGGTAACTTTTTTAAGTGGTTCAATGCCAAAGTTAGAAGCTAGTCACCAAAGTGGTCGAATTTGAATGTTCCATGAATTTCAAATTGAGGGAATACACACTTATGCTATTCAGTGCTCATTTCTTATTGATGCTTGAAACAAATTTAAGTACTTGATGAATAAGGTATGTGAAGTTCATTAGTTATAAGATATTTAAGAATTTACCCAAGAGTAAACCATCTTATGAATAACAGACATTATGAGATATATCTTATAATTTTGTTGAATTGTACATCCAAAAATTCCTGAGTTTAATTTTAACATGAACTATGAAGAATATCCATTAAAGAAATATGTACTAAAAACATCATAAAGGTATTATATATTACAATATCTACCCAAAGGAGAGTTGTAGTATTTGTATTGTTTTAAAATTATTTGTTTGAATCTAGTTATGGGATTTGCTTGCAGTTTATTCAGTTTAATTATGAAAAACATAATATCTTATGTTTTATTATTGTTCTCGCATTTGCTTATTATCTAGCAATATGAAGTTCATTATTGTTCCTCCGAATACAATTACTTCGATTTGAAATTGACATAAATTGCAATGTTTGTTCATGATATCTTAACTTTATGATATCCATAATGTTATTTGGACTTAAGAACACTATTATTTCAGGTGAATAAATGCAAAGATTAGTGGGGAACAAAATTATTGATTATGTCTTGATAGTTATTAGTGAATTAATTTTATTGCATTAACTTATGAAAAGATCTTAAATTGTATGTAAAGTAAATAAAAGAGATAATATTATGTGATAGGATATCCTATATGAAATGTGTAAATTGTTAAAATTGTCTCATAAGTATATATTTAAAGGATTTTGAGATATTGAATGCATGGATTGAGACAAGATAGAGATGTCCCATGAAGTTACATGAAGGTCAGAGTGTCTTATAAATAGTATGTATTTAAAGATTTTTTGGGTTATCAATAGTTGAAAGCATCATGATGAAGAACCTTAATGATTCATGGCCTTTTATTTTGCTCTTAGATTGATTATGTCGAATGATAGTTGAAATTTTATCTTTGTTATTTGTTCCTATTTGATGATCAGGAACAATATTATGTAAGTATAAGTATCTACTATCAAAATGCTTATTGTAGTATAACATGTCATAAATTATGGATTATGGTTACGGAATATTATTTTAGGACTTGGATTTGTTAACTTTATGGCCAAGTTGCTAAAAAGAATAGATTCTGTTGTCAATTCTCAAATGCTTTATGATTATTGAGAATATAAGGTTTCTATTTGTTGTTGTATATGAGATAATTCAGAAACAAGAGTATTATATTTATTGATTATGTGCATAACTTATGTTTTGAGACTTAATGAAGTCAAAGGAGTGTCCTTTAAGACATCGAATGCCACGTGAATATTATGATTCTTGAGCACATTATAGTAATAGTGTCATGATGATTGTTTATTGAACACTCTGGAGCTCAATTATATGTTTTTGAAATTTCCTTATATCTGTTTTGTATACGTAATTGCATATAGATGAATGTTAAAGAGTCTTTTGACAAGGCATTATTGTTGACCTTATTCGTACTTCTCATTTACAAGTCATGTTAAGTGTGAGCTAATTGTGTAGTACATGGAAGGGACTATATCGAAATATTGATGTACAACCGCCATGACCCTCGTTAGTTCTTATTCTTAATTATGACTTTATAGTAGTACCAATTATGAATGAATGAATAACTTGATGTGTAATGCGCATTATAAGCTAGTATATTTTATTAAATCATAAATGTATTATCACGAGTCAAGTGGGAGAATGTAAAATTTTTATAATAAAAGGGATTTAATAAATAAAATAAAAGGGTATAATTAATTGGTTTGGGTTGCATCGCTTGATGGAAGCGGTGGAAATTTAAATGTTTAAATTTAAATTTTAAACCCATGTATATAAGGTCCTCTCCTTGCCCATCAGGTTTCTCTAAGACAAAGAAACATCTGACCATCACGTATTGAAAGTTAGAAAGGAAAGGGTAAGGGATAGAAGCTTGGATAATATTTGGTTTGAGGCTTTGTTATCATTATGGATCTAGGTTAGTAACAATCAATTCTTATTTTGCATAAATGTGAATATCATGAAATCAAAGATCCTATATTCTGGGCTATTTATGAATGAATTGTAGAACATAGAAAGTTATATTAATTTAATTTATATTACACCATAAGCCTCAGGCATTCCTTACTCATTTCCTCCTTTGTCCATTTCTCTCTTGACTTTCTTCTCTTATCCTCTCACCAGCCTAATTCCTCCTCGACCAACCCCCCTTCCACAACACCTCCTCCCCTTAATAGCTGAGTATAACCTTCGCTCTGTCTCCTCACGGCTTACTAAAAACCAAAATCACTTTTTTTTTTTGCCTTTTCTCCAATCTTCCCCTCCCACCCTTTGCCTTTTCTCCCAACCATAGGTCCACGTTTGTTTGATTTGCTTCATAAAACATAGGCGAGATATTCAATATGAAAGATTAGTAATTCTTGTGGCTGCGCTAACCAAGCTGCTGAAATGATGCCCGTGTCACACACCCAATCGTCTCAGCCTCCCTTTTGATCTAAGTTGCACTTAAATCATATAAATTCAATCCCTAACATATCGAGAAAAAATTGTAAACAGGATGTGAGATATAGTGCTCTTCCTAAACTATGGGCTTTTCAGCGGAGAAGGGAATGGTTTGGGTGGTGAGGCTCACAACAAGTACATGTGGTTTGAATTGAGATAGGGCTTACGATAGATAAGTTGGGTTTAAATTAGTATGACACCTTGGATGGATTGACTTCATCACGGCTTGTCGGAATGATAATAAGCATATTATGGTGGATTGCAAATAGTAGGAAAAGTGATAAGTTGTAATTTATGTTTACATTGAGTTAAGATTTCTTGTCATAAATGTGGATACATTTTAATCCCTCGGCTGAAGTTAAAAATCCGAATGAAGTTGAATTAATGAATATAAAGATTAACAGTCACGAATATGTTTAGATTAATCAATAGCATTTTCAGCGTTATCATTAAATTAGCCTCAAATAATAAGCAGGATTAAAAATAACAGTTCAAACAGACCCGATTAATAATGAATTAAGCGATCAGTATGTGACATGTTTAATAATTGATGTTTAAAAAACATAAATTATTATTAGATTAATCAGTATTGTGCAAATAATATATATATTGATTAAATATAGGTTAAATATTGTTAATATTAATAATTAAACATAATATGGATCCAAAATTTGTATTATATTAGTTAATGAGAATATAATCAGTTTATTCGTGATTATGTGATTGACTTTGAATTGACCAAACACAAATTATGCTCAACTTCATTTCAGAAATCATGTGAGTTGGTTAAATTAATAATGATTCTGGTCGTAATCAGTTTTATCGTTCGATTGTGATCATTGCCTTCAAAAAATGCATCAAAGTTTCTCATATGTTTTTTTTAAATGAACCAGATTGTAAACTGCGACCACCATAGAAGTACAAAATTTGTCAAATAAAATTTTTAATTTACGGTTTCACTGACCATTACAAATTTGTGTTCATAAAATAACATGATTAAACTTGAAGATCTTTAAATATCATAAAATCGATTAAGATAAATAACAAAAGCAAAATTAAATTCCTTCAAATAATAAATTGATTTATTAACATCTTATAGTAAAAGCTAGTTGTTGTAAATATCTTTATGATTCAAATGAAGAAACGTCAGTTCACCTCTTATAATTACCATTGATTAAATCACCATATGATGTTCTCATCGATAAACATACATCACTTGTTATATAGATGTTATTAATAAAATCAAGAAGGTGTCCATGACACACGCAGAATAACTCGTCTTCAAATGTACAGTTGATTAATTAAGGAATAAACTTGGTTTCATTGAATAATAAGCTAAAAGTTGGGTTTTATCCTTAAAGTTCAGTTCATGTTCTGATTTTTAATAAGTCAAACTAGTTGATTGATTATAAAAGTCAAAATAGTACCAAAATTTTGAAATTAAAGCCATGGTGGTAATAATAAATAAAAATGAAAAACCATCTACACATTTAAAACTATCATACTCATCATTTCCTTTTCTTTTTCCTTTTTATGTACTATTGAAAACAATGAATAGGAAGAAAATACCTTTATATATTTATGCTGAGTACTTTAAGGCAGAAATTGATTGTTGACCAGTGACTCTGGAAACTTGTGAATCATGAGATGTAGCAGATGCCCACACTGTTATGTCCTTTTGCAGGACCATGAGTTTAACAAAAATCAGGACAGTCTCTATGTATGAGAGCTCTACCAAAATACAACATCATACTAGTGGAAAATAGCATGACAATCAGATCAATGCCATCCATGAGTATCTTTGAGTTAAATCTCACGATAAATGTGATATAGGTCCACTTTATCCATACTCAATTACAATGTAAAAACTCATATTATATAGATCATCAGAACAATTACAATATCTTTTACACAAAACATATATCAAGCGGTTTATTTAATGTGTTTTGCAAAAGTAAGAGACCAAAAAAACACGACAAACTCTTCCTGATAAGCGGCCTCGAGTGAGCGTTGTCTCCCTGCACACTCTCTGTACCTGAAAGGGGGTCCCACAATGGGGTGAGTAATGCCCAGTAGAGTAAACCCCTACAGAGGCTACTCCCCACCTAAGTGCACATGCAATGATCATGTCACAAAAAACCTTTGGTGTCAGTTATGCAAACCTAGAATGGAATTGTAGCGCCCACGATTCAGTAGTGTTTTTCAATATGCCACAGAAATTCGGTATAAAACAACATTTTTTATTACAAGGGCATATGGCTTTGGTGAAACCTTCTTAGAACTACATTTCTTACTTAAAATGAGTTTAATTTACAACTTTGTTCTTTTTACATAAAAGAGCGGGTTTTTCTACCCAAAATTTATAGGATATAAGAACAAGCCAAATCGCCTTTTCTCAATAATTTCTTGGACCTATTCGTTTCTCATTGTACCTCAATACAGAAATTATTTTTCTCTAGCGAGGTGAGCAATGCCAATAAATCTCCTCTTGAGAGCTACTCCCTACCTAAGTGCACATACAATGCCATGTTCACAAAATTCATACCCATTCAAGTAAAAATTATGCAATTTTCTACATGAATGCCATATGCCAAGCCCCATGCCTCGAGTCCTCATTAACTCCCTCACACATGCATTTTTTCCATGTATGAAAATTATTTCTAAAACAAAAGGTTTTTGTTTTAGTTCTCGCAAAGGTTTGTTTGATAGACTCCGATAAAATGTTGGACCACCCTCCAATACATATATATATTTTCATTTGGAAAGACTCCGATAATATTGTGGACAACCCTTCGATATATTTCATTTGGACATACTCTGATAGTATTATGGACAACCCTCAAATATTTTCATTTGGACAGACTCTGATAGTACTGTGGACAACCCTCCGAAATATTTCATTTGGACAGACTCTGATAGTACTGTGGACAACCCTCCGATATTTTCATTTGGACAGACTCCGATAGCACTATATATATAATTCATGCTTTATCCAAGCATCATGTTGATCATCAAACATGCACATATCAACATGTATTTTCATAAATTCTGCATGTTGTTCATTCAAGTTATTACATAAATTCTGCATGTTGTTCATTCAAGTTATTACACACCAAACTGGATTTTTTTTTTCAGTCTTACAACCTAGAAAATTCTGCATGTAAGCAATAATACACAAAACTGGATTTTTCAGTCTTAAAACCCAGAAAATACTGCATGTTTTTCATTCAAGCAATAACACACCAAACATGATTTTTTTTTTCAGTCTTACAACCCAGAAAATTCTGCATAAGTAAGCAATACCACACAAACTGATTTTCCATCTTAAAAACCCAGAAAATTCTGCATGTTTTTCATTCAAGAAAAATAAACATGCAACTTGGATTTTTTTCTAGTTTTTCAAACCAGAAAAAGCAGCATACAAAAATCCATCACACTACCTAAAAATAACGATTTAAACCTATTCGAGTGGGATTACGGAACCAAATGTAACTAGAAAATACACCATAGTTTGGCCCAAACTGTCATGCACTAGCCCTAATATTAAGGCTGAGCTTCATGGCCATTGAATGACCCTTAGACAAAGGTAAACCAAGTAGGAGAAGAACCCTACTTGTTGGAGTGCAGACCAACTCGTCCTATTTTCCTTCCTTTCTTCTTTCCTTTTCTTTTCTTCTTTCTTCTTTTCCTTTCTTTCCTTCTTCTCCTCTTCACTTCCCTACTCCATGAATTGTTTTCCCACCTCAAACCACCAAAATTGGTTTGACATAGGTGTAGGACACCTAACACCAACCACTTTGACACATGGCAAAACTAATGCCATGTGTTCTCCATGCCCTACTTGCATCCACTCAATTCATGTAAGGCTTGAGAGCATGACATAGCCCTGTGTGCCAAGTGTCCCCACTCTAGTGTACATAACACACACCCCCTTATGCCACATGTCGCTGTGAGTTCGCTGCGCGCCTCAAAGCCTAAGTGAAATTCATTTGTCTCAAAATTCAATGAAATTTGACAACGTAGTTAGATTTCGCGAGACGAACTCAACGGCTTAATGCGTGTCGTCATCCAAGATCTAGAGAAATTTCTAGATTTACCGTTGGTTTGTAATGGTAACCCTCATTTCGCATTACCCGGGTTTTCACAATCTTCCCCCCTTAAAGAATTTCGTCTCGAAATTCACACACATATACACACTATCACATGCATATGTAGCAGACATTTATCATTTTATGGCTAAAACCACGTACCTCCATCCTCAAAGAGGAAAGGATAACTGGTAAGCATCGTGTCCTCACGTTCCCATGTTGCCTTCTCGACTCCTTGGTGCTGCCACAACACCTTTACTAGCATCACAGTCTTGTGTCGCAAAACTTAGTCTCGGTTATCCAAAATACGCACAGGTCCCTTCTCAAAGGTCCCATCTGCATCAATAGAAGGCTCTTCGCAATCCACTTTACATGAGCTAGATCTGGAGTATACCTCCGGAGCATGGAGACATGGAACAGCGTGTGGACACATGATAAGCTTGGCAGTAGCGCCAACTGATACGCAACAGTGCCCACCCTCTTGAGTATCTTGAAGGGCTAGATATACCTCGACAACGGCTTAGTCGTTTTCGAACCTAACCATCCTCTTTCCGGCGTACTGATTCATATAAGCGGTAGGGTGTCTTAGGAATCAACTAAATTATAACCTAAATTCCTCCCTACTTGTCGTAGCACAACTCTCTTCCAGTATAGTGGCTCTAGGGTCGAACACAAGGATGGGTTTTCTTCGCACAAATGATTTGCAGTGAGGTTTAAAATGGTGAATTTGTTTTGGATTTTAAGGTTTAGTAAAAATAGTGGGTTGAATTGTTTGGAAACCGAAAATAAAATGAAGTAAAATATAAAATGAATTTCTTGAAGCATTGGGCTACTAGGTTTGAGATCCTAAGGTAAATGAGAGGTTCTCAGGTCCTTTTCCTTGGGTTGGGGAGGATGACCTATAGTCATTTCCCGAACTGGATCTTCATTTGGCTATAAAAAGCAGGGAGCCTAAAAATAAACTCCTTTTGAAATATAGCATTTATGGGACATAAATGTTCTTTGACGATAAAAACACATCCCTAAATCTACACGATTATCTAATAGAAGGCAACTAATGAATCTCAGTGGATCTAGCAATAAGCATCCACTTAACCCTAAAAGCTTTCCAAATATAGGTTAATCAAGGTACATTTAAGAGATTTAAACCTAGAGTGAGAGATGGAAACATAAATGATCATAATTGCTTGTGTTAAAAACAGAGAACCATCGTTTTACCTCAAAAACTGTAGCCTAGTAGCCCTCCTCTTCAAGGATAAAGGAGGTTTAGCCAACCATCCCTTGAGTTGTCATCCTCAAGGGGTGTTTGGCAGCCGAGAAAGTGGAAGAAAGGGAGAAAATGAGGGAAAAGAAAAGCAGCGAGAGCTTTACCTCATTGTGTCTAACAAAGAAAAAAGAATTAGAATCTGTATAGATTTGATTTAGGCTTATATAGTGCTCAAATAAGCAAAAATACAAAAATACCCTCAATACCCATAATACATGAATGGCAAAATTGGAAAAATCACAAAAAGGAAGTCAAATGGGGAGTTAATTGGATAACAGGGGGTTTGGTAGAGTACGGAATTTTCGTAACTACTTGAGAATTTGTAAAAACTGCGAAAATTTCTTGCGATCTCTCCATTTTTTCCACTTTTTTGCTTTCCTTTCTTACGGGATACGTACGCAGTGATGAGTTCAACTGCAGTTCTTAGTGTTTGGTCCAAGCTTGGCAGTAATTTTGGCCCTAGTATCTTGCAAAAACTACAAAAATAGCCACAAAATACGATTAGTAGTATAGATGTGCCAATTGGGTTAATTACTGCGATTATTGCACAAAAGTGCTCGAACACAGTAATAAGCGGGGTTAAGTGTACTTTTGAGCACTAATCATCACAGCCCTAAGAAGGCATTGATCACCGCGCCCAAACTCTTGAGGTCGTCGCCCGTAGTTGGCGTAACTCTTCTGTAGGCTACGGTAGTGAGGAAAGGCGTTAGCGAAGATCATACCCACCTTCACAGGGCGTGTCTAATAAGATCTGGACCAATGATGGAGCTCTCTCCCACCTTTGTCCAACATATTGATGATCGACATGGCCTCCCATAGAGAGTCTCAAGGGGTGCCATCTGGAGTCATACACGGTTTAGGGTAAAGCATCGTGCTTGTCCCCCTTAAATGTAACTCGAGTACCATCCTACGTGTAGGCAATAACTCTCCCACACTCCCTGGTGGGTAATGACTCGATTGTCGTCAACCGATCCATCCTAAGGATGGCGTCAGGTCGACACATCCATGGCCCTGGGGTCCATTATGAGTAGGATCCACACAGGATCCTAACTTCATAACTCCCCCATATCGATCAACCCTCGCTTTAATCCTAGGGAGGGAGACTCACATACAACGGCTTTTCTAAGGTTTTAACCCTTAAGCCCTAAAACATTCACACTATAGCACCCCTTTCCCGACCCGACCCATTTAGCGGGTCCGAATCGAGTTCAGGTTGCTCTAATGTCACTCAATCACCTTATCAAAATTATTTATCAAAAACACACCGTAGTGTTAATCCTTTTCAAATATCACGGAGCGTTTTTAAAGGGTAAGCTCATTCCTTTCATTCATGCAAAGTACAATTACTATAAAGGCATATCAAACTTTTCAAATGATTTACAAAATAGATATTCAAAGTTTAAATTGTTTTTACAAAATATCAATGTTCAAAAAGAGATATGGGGTGAATGCATATGTCGGAACATACTTCGCAATTATTTCTTTATGACTCGACGCTCCTCGATCTTGCTATTCGCTCCTAATCAATTGGTACCCGCGCATAGATAAAACTACAAGCTAAGCATTTTCATACTTTGTGGTTCTATACAATTCCATTCTCGGTTTCAGTTTAAATCAAATCATGTAGTTTTACTAAACAAACTTTCAGATCCTTTTGGATTATCAATATCAATACAATACATATACTTATTTCATATCTGATCATTTATAGTTCATTGATCAAATCCGAATATACCTTATATGTAATAAGTCATTGATAATCAAATCATACATTTCATAATACTCATTTCATTTCATTTCATTCATTTCACAGAATCATGCTTTTCAATTCCAATTTGTCGCAATCTCAAATCGTTGAGTCAGTCTTTGCCCTTAATAAATTTAACCTATGTTTCGATATATAGGATGTCGAATCATCGGCGATCCCCGGGCTGCGGTAGGATATAAAAACAGTTTTATAACACTGTACGGTCCCGTTGGGTTGCTGATTGGTTATTAAAAAAAAATAATTAGTGAACACCCACTACGTCTGGTTCATTTGGGTTGATCAGTGACACATCAATACAATGGATTCGCGTGCGCTATTTTGACCCTGTCGGTATGCCAATCTTTCCTTCATACGAACTAAGCGGTTAACATTCAATTAAGGGCGTTCAAATCTTTTATATAGCAACATACGATTACAATATGTACATTTGTATCGCGGTTCATTTTCAATACTCATGCAATTTTCATTTGCTAACATTTCCGCAATCAATTTCTTCAAATCGAATTAAAACAATTCAATATGCTTTTCTTATGCATTTAGAACAAATAGTTCAAATCTTGAAACGAGAATAGGAGAAAGATAGGAACAAAACCAAAATCTTCGCTTTGATACCAATCTTGAATCTCGACTTCATCGGGCTTTCCTCCTTGTCAGACCCTATTCAAATACAATGACAATCACATATTAGTAGGTTATTCTAGGAGTTTTTGGTCAGGGTTTATGTCTACCAGATACCCCTTCACTTGCAAAATTTTTTAGGGACATATGAGCCATATTTTGCTCGTGGCACATTCAAAAGGGTCCTAACTCTATGAGTCCTATTTTAGTAGGAATTGAGATCATTTCATTTGGATCACCCAAACTGATTACGGTATTTTAATGCCAAACTGGTCAGTATGCCCAGCTCACTCGGTTACCTACTATTATTCCCAATTTCAGGGGTCTTAACTCAATGGTGGTAATGGTTCCTTCTCCTCATTTGAATATGGTTCCTAAAGTTTCTTCTCAATTGTAATCACATCAATTTGGATCACCAAAACTCAAGTGTGCATTTTTACATCAGAACTACTCCAATTTACCATGAATCAGGCCCCATTCTTACATAAGCTCCACTTTGAAAATTTTATGGGCACTTTGGGGTTACAATTTGCATACACTTCCTTCATGTAAATTATTCCCCTAAAATTATAAATTTACCAAGAATTTATGTCCCACTCAATTTGGATAGTGAAACTCAACTTATAGCCGAAACACTATAACAATACCAAAAACCAGGCATAACTTGGTATTTGCTGAGCTCACCCCTTTTAAATATATTTGGGAGCTTTAGAGCTACAATTTGCTCTTGCCCCTTCTATAAATGTGTAGACCTATCTCTTATGGTTCTTTACCAATTAGAATCACTTCATTTGGATGATTATAACTTAATCTATAGCCAAAACAAGAACAGGGGTCTTGACAAAATTTTGACATGCATTCCTTTGAAGGCAACATTTCCCTTTAAAGCACTCCTCCAAACCAATCAAACCAATCTAAACAATACAAAACAATCTCAAACTGAATTAAAACCATCCAGAACCCTTTTATACCACATTTGGGGTGTTATTAAACCAAACCTACAAGTAGAAAGGGGTTAAGGTTTGGTTTTCTTACCTTCATCCTTTCAATCTTGATACCAAGCTCTTCTTCAACTTGATCTCTTAAACTCTTGCTTTAATGGAGCAAGAATCACAACCTCCTCCCTTTGCAAGCCTTGCTCTCCCTTCCTCTCTCTCTCAAACCGTTTTGCTCAAAATGAGCCAGCCACCACTTTTGGTCTTAAATATCCCATGTCACATAAGGCCTTGTTTGTCCTTCTTTAAAAATCCATTTTTGGGTTTAAGTTCTCCTAATTGCTAGCTTGCCCACTATTTGTCTCTATTTACATTTAAGTTCTCATCAATCACACTTAGACATTTATTTTTTCTAACTTATGACCCTTAGATCCTTATTTCACAATTTCCAATTTTTTATTTTTATTTTTTGCCCTTTTTCACTTTGGTTTATTTCCAGGTTCAATTAATTTATCATTTTAGCATTTAATATTTGCATTTGGATTTTAGCCATATAATAATTTAGTCAACATTCATTTAACAATTCTCGGAAAATACCCAAGTTGGCTCAATTTATACTCGGAATATATAATAAAATTATAAAAAAAATTCTAGGGTGTTTTTAGGGCGTTACACACACAAGGTGCAACAATAAGCAAGAATATGATGCATCCTAATTTAAATAACACTCTTATGAGAGCAGAAACATACCCTGTATATCAGGCTGATCTTGACCTTGGGTCCCTGAAGTACATGCCTGTGAGTTCTATCCTCGATCTCGACTCATGCTCGTATGTGGCCACATCGGTGAAATAGTAGGTGCTTATTGCAACACCACAGGGCGTCTCCGGTTCCTGGCCTGATACGTAGTAGGAGGAACAAACCACATTCTGCGTATCCCGGTGATGATTGGAATTGTGATGTCCCATAATTCCGGGATCCACTGCGCTGAGGGCAATCTCGTCTAAAGTGTCTAGGTTGGTGACAATGGAAACACACTCACTACTGGCTGAGCCCAAAGTGTCCCCATGGATGATTGACCTTGGCCTTGACCATGAGTGGCGCTAGCCACGTCCTTGAGATCGGGTGCGAAACAAAAATCTTACCTTCTTCACGGAGCTAGAAGAGGTTGACTCTCCTTGTCTTAACCTTAGCACCCCGAGTCCTGAATGCTGCGCATGTCATCTACTCAGACGACCCGGTGTCCTATCCTTGAGGTCCCTCCTCCCATATACATGTCGGAGGATGATATCACCGTAAAACCTTTGAAGATCGTTTGGTCCTCCACGACCCCCAGGTTGCACTAAGCATGCGCTGGGAAGTAGGCGCAACACCATGGCCTTCATAAAGAGCTGGTAGTAAAAAGCGAATTGGTGTGCCTCGTGGGCGACCCTGTAGATCTCGTCTCGACTTGCCATCTTCCTGAGTCGAATAGAGCTTAGATTTCTTCTTGGTATTAGTAGCACTTGCCAGAAAGCCACTAATGTAATTCGAATTTAATTTTGAATTATTGTGTTCAATATGTTTTCGAACTAGGTTATGTTCTGCAACCACAGTGTTCATCATACAAAACGTTCACACAATTCGAGCACACAAATCACACATCAATTTCACCCAATGCCGCGATTAATGTATGATTAACTCGTGCTGTTGAGTCCCTGATGATCGTATACCTAAACTCTAGTATCCAGTTGTAAAGTTGGTATCAGGACCATGCGAATGGATCCCACACCTGAGCCCCCTAGGTATTCGTATACCTAAGCTCACGATATGGCTGAAGTCCCCGATTCAGGAGATTGTTTTTTTTTTTTCAATAAAATTTATGAGTCGGTATAAAACAGCCTTTTTTATTACAGGGCATATGAAACCTGGTGAAACCTTACAGAACTGCATTTCTTATACAAAATGAGTTTAATTACAACTACATTCTTTATATAAAGAGAAATTGGGTTTTCTACCCAAAATTTCTGGGGATCTGAGCAAGCCAAATCGGCCTTTTTCTCAGCTAATTTCTTGGACTTGTTTGTTTCTGTGTGCGACTAGTACTGAAAATAATGCCATGGCCAGGTGAAACAATGCCAGTGAGAAAATCTTTCAGGGGCTGCTCCACTTTATCTAAGTGCACATGCAATGCCAAATTCAAAATTCATACCCATTCAAGTAAAAATTATGCGATTTTCTACATGAATGCCATACCAAGCCCCATGCCTCGAGTCCTCACCGACTCCCATACCACGTACATTTTTCCATGTATGAAAATTCTATTTCCTAAAACAAAAAGGTTTTGTTTTGTAGTTCTCTCGAGTTCATTGAACATACCTCGGAGATAAAATGTTGGACCACGCCCGATATATATATATACCATATATATATATATATATATATTTTTTTTTTTTTTCATTTGAACAAACTCCAATAATACTATGGACAACCCTCGTGTATTTTCGGTTGGACGGGATAGATAATCTTGTGGACAACCCTCGGAGTATATTTCATTTAAAAACCAAACTCGATAGTCATGGACAACCCTCGGAAATATTTTCATTTGGACAAACTCAGATGAAGTCTTGTGGACAGCCCTCAGTATATTTCATTTGAATGAGACTACGATAGTCTTTGTGGACAACCCTCAGATATTTCATTTAAGGAGTTTCAGATAATTACTATATAGAGTTGTAACTCAGATAATATTTTGTTTGGACAACATCGACAAAAACTACTTGTTCAAAGTCATGTACTCACCTTAGATAGACTTGATGTCCGCGCACGTGAAATGAATGCTCTTGGATAAAATCTCATGTTACATGCATAAATAAAAACTACATGCAATATATATATATATATATATATATATATATATATATATATATATATATATATATATAATTCATGCTTTATCCAAGCATCATGTTGATCATCAAACATGCACATATCAACATGTATATTCACAAATTCTACATGTTGTTCATTCAAATAATAACACACCAAACTGGATATTTTATTTTTATTTTTATAGTTTTGCAACCAAGAAAATTCTGCATGTAAGCAATAACACACCAAACTGGATTTTTCAGTCTTAAAACCCAGAAATTTCTGCATGTTTTTCATTTAAGCAATAACACACTAAATTGGATTTTTTTTTTTCAGTCTTACAACCTAGAAAATTATGCATGTAAGCAATAACACACCAAACTGGATTTTTTTTCTGTCTCATAACACAGAAAATTCTGCATGTAAGCAATAACACACAAAACAGGATTTTTTAGTCTTAAAACCCAGAAAACTATGCATGTTTTTCATTCAAGCAATAACACACCAAACTAGATTTTTTTTTTTTTCAGTCTTACAACCCAGAAAATTATGCATGTAAGAAATAACACACCAAACTGGATTTTTCAATCTTAAAACCCAGAAAATTCTGTATGTTTTTCATTCAAGAAAAATAAACATGAAACCTGGATTTTTTTTCTAGTTTTTCAAACCAGAAAAACAACATGCACAAAAATCCAGCACACTACACAAAAATAGCATATTTAAACCTATTAGGTAAAAGTTCTGAAGACCAAATGTAACTAGAAAATACACCACAGTTTTGTCCAAGCTGTGTCACACTAGCCTAATATTAAGAGTGAGGCTTCATGGCCATTAGATGACCCTTAGACAAAGAGTAAACCAAGTAGGAGAAAAGACCTACTTGTTGGAGTCTGATCCTTTCAGTATAAAAGAAGAAAAAAGAAAAGAAACCGAAAAACCTTCCTTTCTTCTTTCCTTTTCTTTTCTTCTTTTCTTCTTTTCCTTTCTTTTCCTTCTTCTCCTCTTCAGCTTCCTCCACGAACTGTTTTTCCCACCTCAAACCACGAAGTGGTTTGACATGGGGTGTAGGACACCTAACACAAACCACTTTGACACATATGGCAAAACCTAATGCCATGTGTTCTCCATACCTACTTGCATCCACTCCATTCATGTAAGGCTTGAGGGCATGACCGCGGCTGCCCTGTGCCAAGTCCCCACTCCTAGTGCCACATGGCTCGCCACCCCTTATGCCACTTGTCACCACAGCGGTTGCCTAAAAGCCTCGAAATACGTGAAATTCATTGTCTGATTCATGAAATTGATAAGCAATACCTAGATTTCAAGAGGCAGACTCCAAGCGACATAATCGCGTCGTCATCAGAGATGTGAAATTTCTAGATTCACCCAGTTTAGTGCAATATGGTAACCCTCGTTTAGCATTACGGGTTTCATAGGTCCCACATGCCATGGTGAGATGTGACTCACCATGTCCCATGTGCCGAGTCCTCACCGAATCCATCAAACCCGAGTCCCAACCGACTCCTATCACACAATGCCAAAACCCATGCGTGATCAAATCCATCATTCTTGAATTACATCCAATGATCATTTTAAAAAACAAATTTCATTTGTTTTCAAACCAACAGCTTTTTGGATGTTCACCTGGTAGTCATTTGTTTTTCAAAAATCCATGTGTCTTTTATGATAGCGAATTTTTAGGTCCCTCACTGCGGGTTTTGCAAACCTTCCCACACACTTTACGGGCTTTCATCGATGGATCCATATGGCGTAACCAAAAAAGATGGCCGGGCTTTCACCGACACATAATTTCATTTCCATTTCTGCAGTGCGACTCGATTTGGGCGTTGTCCCATTTCAGAACCCGCCTGTTGACACTAAGCAGTGATTTACAACCATGCAAATCGTGGAACTATTGGGCGTCTCCCGATATAAGTATCACACCATTCACAAAAATTGTCACACCCCAGCCCCAGCTTAGGCGGATGAAGAAATGTAGCTATCTTAGGACTCTTTGCCTTTGAGACATTGGTGGTCCCGAGTCTTATAACTGAGATCAAATATCATACAAGATACAAAATAAAACTACCGTATTGGTGTTCACAGGTTATCCAATACATCTGATCCTAGAATCCGTTTTACATATACCTCATACAAATTGTACATTTACATTTTACATAATCAGCGCAAAACCTCGGTGATGGACCCTTCTGAGTGTCTTTGGCGTAGAGAATGCGGAAGATCTGAGCGTCCTCCTCTATACCCCTCTGAGGATTAAAACCCATGCTAAGCAGCTCACTTAGTGTCAGAAACATCATATGACTTATACATACACATGAACTAATACTCATTTACAGTAAGCTTATAACAGTAATAGATACACAGTAGAAGATATTAGAATTTTTCATAAATTCATATAACAAACTTATACACATACTTATACTTATAGCAGACTTATAGTTGTTCAGATCTTCTATAGGAGTTCTGAGGCTTATACTTGTACGGGTACCGCGTGTACGTACTAACCAGGCTTAACAAACACCAAAGGTACTGCCCGTAGGTATATTTAAAGCATAACGATGTATTACCTCACTCTTGTCGTATTCATACTCTATCATATAAATTGTTTGACTACACAGACAAGTAATAAGAAATGAGTAGGACCTGACACAATAAGTACCGAAGGTACGGTACACCCTCTTTGGTGTCGTAGCACAAGTAGGAGTGTAAACAACTGGCAGAGATATTAAGATCACACTATTGATACCAAAGTATTAAATGTTGCGAAGACACGAGTTAGAAATGTTAATCGCACTAATTAGAAATTAGCAGTACTATATGTGCTTGCCCGTAACGAGAGGTGTCGTGTCATTCAATATCCTAGGTCTTGGCGATCCTCTCGATTATCGTGTTAGAACTACTATCTTATCATAGGGGCATTAAGTTTGCCAACATCGTTCACTTCGCCGAGGTTGTGAGGTACGGTCTAATTTTTCCTTTACCTTACAAACATGAATGGACCCTTTCATACACTTATAGGGTCCTCATTAGTCCAATAGACAAGTCCTCGAAATAATGGAATAGCAAAACATGAAAAAAACACATGTTGTGAACAGTGCTACGCTGTGGCGTAGACCTTCGCCGGCGTATTTACTACTCTCGGCGTACTGAACTATCAGAAAGCCTCCCCGCAAGGCCGCGGGTGACGTGGACCTACGTTGTTGCATGGGATCCCTACACTCATTTGGACCAGGAAATTGCCATATTTGCTAATTTCATCCTTTTCCAGAAAATCCAACCAAGTCAAAAACAAAACTAGTATACTCTCCAAGCATCTCCCAGTGGCTAATTTCTAACTGACCAAACCAAACATTATGAGATTAATTAGGTTTCAAGCCAAACTCAAATACTTGTAAGTTAAGGTTAACTTCCTAACACCCAAATAGAGTATCACATTACATCATAAACGAGATCCATACTCAAGGGAGGATTCCCTTACCCATCTTATACAAACTGAAGGTTTTACCAGCCTTTCTAAATCTAGGGTTAGGATGAATTCTAACTAAACCTTTATAAATGGAACCAAACTAATATCCATACAAACCCTTAATGTAATCCATACAAAACCATAGCAATCCCATACACAATAGTTTCCATACCTTGCTTCATCTTCTATTCTTCTTCTTGAAAAACTAGCTTTTCCCACACTTGCTCTCAAAAAAACATTTTTGGCACAATGTGTCTTTCCAAGACAAATGTGGTCTTAAATCACTATTCTCTTAAGGCCATGTTTATTTCAGAAACTCATTTTGATTAAGTTCTCCCAAATGGCTATATAGCCGCATACTTATTTCTATTTGCACATAACTTATTATATTTCTATAATAGCATATCATCTTCTTATTATGACTTTTGTGTCTGTTTTGACAAATCACAAATTACCCTTACTTATTCCAGTTCTCAGTTCACGTTTTGCATTTAAATTACGAAAAAATTCAAATTATACCTACAAAATACCTAAACAAGTTATGGCAATGAGGTATATTTTGAGGTGTTACAAGAATGGTGAATGACAACAGTTACTTTTACCCATTTATCGATGTCCCGATGCATAACTAGTACAATTATATGTTTCATGCTTGTCGTATCACACACACACATATATATATATATATATATATATGGATGCTATATGGACAATTTCATTCATGTATTACACCCATGCATCATTTGGACAATTATATCAATCGACATACAATTTAATTAGATCCACACCGTCATGTCAACATACTCATACACACATACATACTCTCCATGTCAATACATTAGGACACACATATTGATCCAATCAATTACTACCAAGCATGTCATTCAAACTCAAGCGATAACAACCTCGCTCTCAGAGACCAATTGTGGCATAGAGATACCCACAAAACATTCCACACAACAAGCCATAACAGACCAAGGATAGTTCACAAACTCGGTTAAGCCTTCTGATCGAAAATCAGGTACAAACCATTAAGCGACCTATTCATACTTAATCAGGAAAATGGAGCATAACTTGAGTTATAGAGGTCCAATTTGGGTAATTCAAAGCCTAATATCAAGTTCTCAGATAGAGATACAATTTTATTGAAGGATACTAGTCTAAATTATCACTTTTTCTCAACCATAAATCAGTCCCAAAAATGCGGATGAGTAGGTTCGGCCAAAAGCAGGCGACTGTGCGGAGTCTTGAAAACGAACCATAGAATTGGGTTATAGAGGTTCGATTTTGGTGATTCAATAAGCTCAAGATTTACAACTTCAGCTACAATTTTCATGAAGGACACTAGTCTAAATTACCTCTTTTTCCCAACTGAAAATCAATCCAAAAACCTGGACACAATCAGTTAACAACCTAAGTTGTGACAATTCCAGAAATTAAATGAACCATAACTTGAGCTATAGAGGTCCAATTTGGGTAATTCAAAAGCCTAAACTCAATTTCACAACTTCATCTACAATTTTCATGCAGGACACTAGTCTAAATTACCTCTTTTTTTCAACCGAAAATCAGTCTCAAAACCTAGACACAAACAGTTAACAGCCTAAGCTATGACACTTCGAAAAATTAAATGGACCATAACTTGAGCTATAGAAGTCCAATTTGGGTAATTCAAAATCCTAACCCCAAGTTCACAACTTCAGCTACAATTTTCATGAAGGACACTAGTCCAAATTCCCTCTTTTTCTAACCGAAAACTAACCCAAAAAATGGACTTCATATAGGGTCAAAATAGGGCACTATTCCCATAACCCATTATTTTCCAAAAGCCCTTAGGGCATTAAAACTTCAAACTAAACGACCTAGAATGGAGAAAATAAACCAATGGGAAGAATCCCTACCTCTTGGAGGCGAAGGCAACGAAGCTTTAGTCCTAGAGACTCGAAACCTGATCTCCCGAACTCTTCTCTTGAATTTTCGGCGAAATCCTTTGTTTTCGGTACCCACGTGTAACTCTCATCGCATTGATGGACTTAGTTCTTGGCCTGGCAAAAACCGAGCAACCAAGCTCCGTAGATTGTAGAGAGAAGCTGGAGCTTCTCTCATCTTCTCTCTCACTCTCTCGTGTAAAAATGGACTTTCTTTGCCCTCATCCCCATTTTGACCCTCTTTTGTTCTAACTCACTTAAGTTGGACATGTGGCCCATGTCACGCCACATGTCCATGACCCGTTCGGGTTCGTTTCTACCTCGAAACAATTTATTTTCATCTCGGTTCAAGTTCAATTTATTTTAAATGAACTTAACTTGATTTATTTCCTAACTTCTGAGATTGTTATAAAATCCCGTCCCTGGGAGTCACTAGATGCCTATTACCCCGAAAAAAATTGCGAAAAAATCCGATTGTCTCGAAATTCGACGAAAATTTTCTAGGTAAATATATTTCCTTGAGGCCCAGATCAATGGTGAAGTTAAGTTTAGATCATCAATATCTAAAAAATTTCGCTTCCTAAACCATTTATTAATTTCTTTGTTTGCCATTTTTAGAAAAATTAAAATTTTCCCAGGTTTTACAATTTATTCTTATTTATATAGTTAACTCATTAAAAAATAAAATAAGGATATAAGTTCATCCACATCAATTAAAATTCGTTTATATCATTATTTAATTTACGACATTTCTTTGTTACCACAATTTTTTTTTCCCCTCAAAATGCTCAAAAGAAAAGTTATTTTAGCAAATAATTATGTATTCATAAATTGAAATAATATTTATACAAGAATAATTTTTTCCAACTTTAGTATTCATTTGCAAAATGTGACGCCCCAATCTGGGGTGTCAGGTTGACTACCGTCGACCGGCGAATTCTACATGAGAGACGCGTCTGCGGTGTAAAACGGCCCAATAGGGCCCGCACATCCATACAACCCAAATATAAATTTTATACAACAGAGGATTTATTTACAATTGTCTTTGATTACAATTTATACAAAACTGGGTCTTGTGCCCAGAATTTTACAAAACACGAGGGATATGCAGTGCCGTTTCACGCCTCTCAAAACAGGATCGTCCATCCCAATCGCGTCTTCGATTACACGAAGGGGGTCCACGGCGGGGTGAGCAAGCCGATGGTGGAATTTCCCTACTTGGGTTACTCCCCTCCTAAGTGCAATGCAATGGCACACAAAACATACAACACATGCTAATGTATCACTCATGCATATATTAACAAATTTAAATCCCATACATCATGTTATTCGGTTTATAATAATAACATAAACTTAGCTCACATGGGCTAAGGCACAATCAGTTCGTCTTGGAACGCCCACAGATTTCACAATCAACATGTTATTCACCCTTGGCAACAACACATCACACACGTCACCTGAAGCGATCTGTGGACTATCAAACCACACCCGAGGATTTATTCGCTCGGTCAAATCTTGGAACTGAAACCCGGCCCATCGAGGCCTCAATAAATCCTATCCATTACATATTATAAGCGAAAAATAAAGCAAGTAGGAGAAAAACCCTCTTTTTAGAATTTGTTGAAGCTCACACGAAATCTGACTATCACTTACGTAGCCCTCGACGTGTAGACCAGCTTGCCTCTTGCGTGAAAGCGAGGCGCGGTCTGATCGTCAGTAGATCTTAGAGGAAGAAGCGGACTCTCATAAAACTCACTCGCCTTCTTGAGTCAAAAACCGGGGCAAGAAGAAAATGAAGATGGAAGATGATCATGTACTCGCAATTACCTAAAGTTGCCCCTCATTTCTTTGTTTACCAATGCGCTTTACACAGCAATGTGAGGCCATGTATCTTGACCCTGAACATGTGTCCTCGAGGAGCATGCAATTGTTGGTATTTGGTCCCTGGCCACGTGGCAGCCCTCTATTCCTGCCACTTGGCATCCCCTTACCTAGCCATGTGTCATCCGACACCTCACGCCTCAGCATTGAAATCGACCACCTCGGAATCCAACGAGTCGACGTGGTAGCTAGATTTAGTGAGACGATTCCAACGGTGAAGTCCATTTAAGTCATCCAGAGATCACAGAAAAATTCAGTTTTGACCCGAGTACCATTTTATCCTTCCTTAAGAAATCTAAATTTTCCGAGGTTTCACACAAAAATTTTATAAATATAACAATGGAATTCCTATTGAAATAATTGCCCCTATTTGGATTCTTAATTTTTTTTTTTTTAAAGAACAACTAAACATCATAACAATTTTTTAGATGTTTGGAATTTTGGTTTTAAACTTTTTAAGATAAAAGATTATAAAAACAAATTGCTTTTCAGATTGATTTTTCTTGCAACAGAAAAAGATTGTAAAATGAGTCTTATTAACTGTTCTACTCAACTACTTTGTGCCTTGATAACTTCATATTGAACAAGGCTATGCTCACTCTCAATTAGTGATCATGTTTAATCATTAGAGACATATAAATTAGAACAATAAAAATGAAAATTAATTAAGGATCGATATATTTGAATTGTGAATATTTGAAATAATTTAAAAATAATAATAATAAACATCTGGCATTTGAAGTAGAAACTTTCCTCTAAGTGAACCATAATGTATCCCAAATTTAGGGGTGTCATCAAGTTGAGTCGAGTCAATACAGAGCCAAGGTTAAGCTCAACTCGATTAAAAAATTTGAAGCTTGAACTCGACTTGAATTTGATCAAGTTTTTTTTGCAAATGTTCAAAATTTGACCAGAAAAATAATCGAGCTGCTCAAACTCAATTCGACAAAGCTCGAATCAATTAAAAATTAATAAATAATTATGCTCGAACTGATCATTTGCGATTAATAAAATGGTAAACCTTGATTAAACTCGTGAGCAGCTCAAGTATTGTGATAATCAAACTTGACTGTTAAGCTACTCGGGCTCAAACTCGAATTGATCAAGTCTCAATCAAATTCGAGTATTCGACTAGTTGAGATTAAGTAGCTTAACTCGTTTACATCCCTACCCAAATTATCCTTATACAAATAAGAATCATGTATAGTATCATGTTATGTTACTATTTTCTTGAACATTTAAATTTCTATATGTTTTAGGCACATAATCCTTAATGGAGTTCCGTTTATTAAAATTGTGACACCCCAAATCTCGGGGGGTTTTTTTTTAAAAAAAGTTATGAACAGTGTCCATGAATAGTGCTCAAGAACAACCCAGATCCTTCTGTCACGTGCGCTGGGTGCCTATCGTGCACTTGGCTTAAGAACCATGTCGCCACGGAAAGGCCGTATCCGCGACACAACGCTCCCGAAGCACTTTGTTGCGACAGAGAACTCTGATGCGACACGAAACCACTGAAATGGGGCGATAAAGCTACCTTCTCGGCTCCGCACTTCAACTCGCCCAGGTTCTTTGTCATTTCATTTTTTACGCATTTATCAACCTTTTGCATACATTCTAGAATTTTGAAGCCATTAACCTTGAACTAAACAAGTTAAAAAATAAGTTTTTGTTACAAAACTCCTCAATTTACAAAATCAAACTGGATGTTTTGTCCAGAATACTACAAAACCAGAGAATAAGCCAAATATGACCTTTTCCTCACTAGACCTCAAATGTCTCCACCTCCGGGTGACGTCCAGCACTTGAAAACATTTTTTTCCCACGACGAGGTGAGCGATGGCCAGTAGAGAAAATCTCCTACAATGGCTACTCTCCACCTAAGTGCACATACAATGCCATATTCACACATTCACACACGTTCAGTAAAAATATGCATATTTCTACATGAATGTCTACATGTCATGCCCTATGTCTCGAGTCTCTGAACAACTCCCTCACACATGCATTTTCCATGTATGAAATCTTCTTTTTCAAAACAAAAGAATTTTTGTTTTGAAACTCATTGGACATTCTCCGAAAATCAGTATATATTGGACAACCCTCCGAGATATAGTGTGACGCCCCCAAATCCCAAGGGTCCGTTGACAACCCGTCAACCCGCGGAAGGTTCATGGATGTCGGGTAACCTGACACCACACCATTGAGTCCCTTTTTTTTCTTTCTGGGACCCAAAATTTAACAAAAATCAGGGATAGTCTCCTTTGTACGGGGAGCTCTACCCAAAATACAACCTGTGAAATTACATGGCAAAATGGCCCAATATTATACAACAACCTCAACGGTTTCACCTATGAGTAAAAAATGGCCACGTAGGGCCCATTTACCCATACTCGAACATATAAGCACATGACTATTAAAACCATAGTCTATAAGAGTTTAAATTACGTCACTCTTATACAAAACATATATCAAAATTAAGCATTCTAATACATGTTTTACAAAATATAAATCAACGCCACAATCCGGCTTCCTTCTCAATATCAGCCTCTAGTGAGCGCCGTCTCTCTACACATTCCCTGTACAGCTCAATAGAGTAAACTCCTACAGAGGCTACTCCCTACCTAAGTTCCATGCAATGGTCATGTCACCAAAGAAAGAAGAACATTCCAATTAAGATTATGCAAACCTAGAATGGAATTCTACACACCATGAATGAAATACGACCCACCATGTCCCATGTACCGAGTCCTCACCGCCTCCCTTACACATGCAACGCCAAGTGTGAAAAACCAGTCATTGGTGTCTCACCCAAGGGCTTGACTCATTGAACCGACGTCTAATACTCATTTGTATTTCATCAAATTCCGTGTGTTTATTTATTTGGGCTACATCATTTTTTGAGGTCTCACCGCAGGATCGTCGTACACCTTCGGACATTTTTACGGGCTTTCACCGCTAGTGATCATGTCTAACTGCATGTAGATTTGGGTCTTTCACCCTAGGGGTGGGGGGGATCTACCCCATCTTACTACGCCCAACACACGTATATATATATATATATATATATATATATATATATATATATATATATATATATATATATATACTATATACTCTATATATATATATATATATTTTTTTTTTTTTTCATTTTATACCAGTGAGTCTCAATTGGATGCTATATGTTTGAGCTCACCACACATTCGCAAATGGTGGTGGATTTCTATGCACCCACCCAATATGGTGATGTCTACGTGCCCCTGTCTGATGCTAATGTCACTACAATTATACATGTTACATGTATGATGCAAACTACATGAACCATTGTCATAAGTTGTACTTCATGTCGATTAAATGCTGAACATATATGTAGCATATGAGTTCCATATATTTCATGCCAATATATATATATATATATATATATATATATATATATATATATATATATATATATATCATATCAAGCATATTAGCATCCATCAATCCATGACTAAACAAATAATGGCATATAGCCTTGGTAACTCATGACAATTCCTACCCGATACAATAGCCTCTGACAGCCTTGTACAATGAGTCATGTCAAAACCCGTCTATTTACATCGACACAACCAAGCAACCTGCACACTTGGTGCAAAACATAGATTTCAACAAAATTATGATCACCTAATATCCTCCACAGGACCATGGATGGAATCTTGACTCAATGGCCTTTCCATATAGTCCAAGAACACTCGAAACGGAGTTCGGACGAAGAAGTTATGGCCTTCCAAAGTTGGAGGCCTCACGCGGAGATAGTTAGACCAGTCGGATGATTTCCACCTAGCCGAGCAGGACTTTCACCTAGCCAGGACCAGAGACCAGTAGGCGGTTTCACCGACTAGAGCCCAGACCCTTGAGACCGAACCTAATTTGGGACAAACCCGGCCGGAAAGACCTAGCGCCTGGAAACCTAGCCACACAAACTGGTTGGATAAACCTAGGCGGGACAAACCTAGCCAGGACAAACCTGGCCGGATAAGCCTAGTCGGATAAACCCTAGCTGGGACAAACCCTAAATTTGGACAGGACCTAACCAAAGACCGCACTTAGGCCATTTCGGGTAAACGGATCATAACTTAGGCTATAGAGGTTCGTTTTGGGTAATTCAAAAGCCTAACATCAAGTTCAATGATGTGGCTACAATTTACCCGAAGGACACACAGCTAAATTCCCTTTGTTTCCCATTTGAAAACCAGTCCTAAGTCAGAATTTAATGAGTATGATCAAATAAAACTGACTTCAATAGTTCAAAATGCAACCAAACATCCCCTTAGAGGCGAGACAAACCTGACCCTTAAGATAGAAAATCTTAGGAAGTAGGAAGACCTGCTCTTAAAGCGTAGAAGTTGCTTTAGGAAGTCCCGTGGACACTTCCTAAACCCGAAACCCTTGATTTCCCAAACTCTTCACTTGAATCCTCAGTGAAATCTCGTGTTTTCGGTACCCATGCGTAGCCTTTGTCGAGCAGATGATCTTTAGTTCTTGGCCCGACGAAAACAGGCCCATCTCAGTCCTCCATGGTCGTGGCGAGTTAAGGTCTCTCTCTCCTCTTTCTCTCTTCTCTCTTTTCTCTTTTTCTCCCCCTTTCTTCTTCACCTCCCCACTTCAGATTTGTTTGGTCAAGGTCAAATTAGGATGTTCTCATCTTACCACAGTGTCACTCTCCGGGTGGCTCTCTTGGTTCCTTATCACCTTATCCATAACTTTGGATTTCCTTCCTATCAAGTGGTGACACATGTCACACATGGATCCCACTTAGTCTCTTGTTTGACTTGCCCTCCATTTGACACATGGCTCAATGTGAGCCACTCAACACGTGCCTCGAAAAACGTGAAATTTTGATTATCTTGGAATTCAACGAAATTCGACAGGGTAGCTAGATTTTGCGAGACAATTCCAACGGTGAAGTCCGTTTTGTCATCCGAGATCTAGAAAAATTTCCAGTTTCCTCTTTGAAATTATCGTTTTACCCGCTTTCTCGAGAAAATTGAATTTTCTCGGGTTTACATTCTTTACCTTAAAGAATTTCATCTCGAAATTCCGCCACATCCACATCCAACTCGCATGTATATGCAATGTACACAATCTCATGCATGTAAAACTAGTCATTTAATTACTAAACGACTAAGCTGCGTACCTTCGTCCCTAAACAAGAAGGGATAGGTGGCCCGCATCGTGTCCTCGCGCTCCCACGTTGCCTCATCCACTCCACGGTGTTGCCACAGCACTTTCACTAGCCTCACGATCTTGCGTCTCAAAACCTAATCCCGGCTATCCATGATGCGCACTGGTCCCTCCTCGAAGGTCCCATATGTGTCAACAGTAATCTCTCCCCAATCCACTACATGAGCTATATCTGGAGTATACTTCCAGAGCATGGAGACGTGGAACACCTCATAGACACATGATAAACTCGATGGTAGCCAAGCGAATGCATAATATGCCCACCCTCGAGTATCTCGAAGGGCTTTAGATGCCTATCTTAGCGTAACTTCCCTCGTTTGTCGGAATCTAACCACTCCTCTCTTTGGCATCGCAACCCCGAGAAGCGTGATCACCCACCTTGAACTTTAGGGTCGAAAGATTCTGTCGGCATAACTACGCTCTTTTGTTGACTAAATTAGTGAGAAGATCTTGCCAGTATCATGCTCTCAGTGTCTCTAATCGAATCCCGGACGATGGTGGAGCTCTCCCGTCCTCGTCGACAAATAGGTGATCGATATGGCCTCCCATACAAAGCCTCATAGGTTGCCATCTGTATACTCGCCTGATAAATATTGTTGTAGGTGAATTTCATTAAGGGTAGGTGCTCCTCCCAACTACCCTTATGATCCAGGACACATGCTCGCAACATGTCCTCTAAAACCTTGATGCAGGAGCTTCATAAACACACCGAACATTGGGAAATCAGCCCTAATTATTGAAGATTTGGATTGGGGAGGTCAAGACGCATTGAATACATGTGAAAACTCCTTTTTTGGACAGCCTCTCATTTGGGCCTTGGAAGGCAAAAAAAACGTGGTCGGACAGGACAAACCACGATGTGGGTGCCATATTAATTTTAGAAAGTTTGCTTTATTTATTTTACTAAGATTTCTTTGTTTATTTTAGAAAGTTTGCTTTATTTATTTTACTAAAGATTTGCTTTATTTATTTTAGAAAGTTTGCTTTATTTATTTTAGGAAGATTTGCTTTGTTTATTTTAGAAAGTTTTGCTTTATTATTTTAAAGTTTTCTTTTTAGGAGTTGCTTTGTATTTAGAGTTTCTTTTCCTAGTTAAAGTAAGTTGCTTTTTGATTTAGAAGTATGAGGCTATATACCCTATGTGTAGTCTTTTGACAATCGGTTCAAGTTTAATAATATTTCGATTTCTCTTTTTAAGAGTTCTCTTGTTCTCTTATCTCTTGGGTGATTCCCTTGGGGACAGGATTCGTGGCTCCATACCTTGGTGGATTCATGGTAGCGAGAGATCTTTGTCAACTTATCAATCAACAGTCCATAGTTGATTATTAGCGCCTTCACTTCATCATCCATCTTGTGTGGATCGTTTCATTAAGCAGGTAAGTAACCACTCTTGTGCAAACTCTACTTTCCATCACCGTCTCATCTTTCTCTAAACTTTCCATAACCATATTTTCAACCTCAACCCAAAACTTTCAATCTTGTTCCATACTACCAAACCTTCTAAATACCCCTTTCCTTATATACCATAAATTCACCTTTCTAACTTAGAAAATCTCAAAAATTCGTCCATAACCTATTTTGGCCCAAGAAAACCTGACCCATATTTTGACTTACCTAAACACGGATCATCCATCACGGTCTGACCTTGCATCAAAGTGGTATCAGGCTCAAGGATTGATGGCTGATCATAAGCTAAAGTATTCTTTGGTTAGGAGACAAAATTCCTGTCCATGGTTCAAGTAGTTCTCGATCCCCATTGCAAAAATGCATTGTTGATCTTGAATCACGTGGTTCAAGCGTCTCCACAAAAGGATGGCTATCAATGATGATCCTATGGCGACAAAGACCTTCATGGAAGGTGAAGGTGATGAAAGTTTTGGCCAGAGGAATTGTGCCGCTAGCCAAGTTGGGTTACTTGAGGCGCGGCTTTAAAGACAAGCATTGAAGTATGATTATGGAGGAAGGTATGAAGATCGATACCGCGATGATGATTACTATGAGAAACGTAATAATGATGAAAGTTCCAGATTCAATCCAAAGTTTGATATTCAGGAATTTGAAGGAAGAATGCATGCTGATGACTTCTTGGATTATTATCTTAGGTCAGACGTGTCTTTGAATATTATGATGCCCAGAAGCAAAATTGAAGTTGGTGGCTATCAGATGCGCAAGAATCTTCTTTTGGTGGGAAGAAAATTTAAAGAGCGGCGTCGGAATGTGAAAGGTGAAACTGGGAAAAGATGAAGAAAAGACTAAAAGGAGTATCTTCCCACTTCCCACTTGTCGCGAATGTCTTCCTCAAATTTAAATTTGACGTGAGAATATGAAATTTGTGGAGGAGTATTAGAGTGAGTTTGAGGTGATGATCAAAGGAGACTTGCAAGAGGGTGGAGGCTTGAGTCATGGCCGCTACCTTGCTGGTTTGAGGGTTGAAATTTCTAAGCGTTCGATTGCAGCCATATAATACTCTTCAAGATGTGATAAGCTTGCCTTAAAAGTGAGGCTCTAAGCAGTATGGGGTTTTACTACCAAATCGGATTAAGAAGATTGTGCCTTCCTCAGAATTCGACTTGAGGGTCCTAGTAGTGCTAAAGCCACCCTTAAACCTCAAGTAAAGGTGAAGTGCAAGCCACGACAGAGTCTTACCTCCCAAGTCAAGGCGGTGCTTCAAATGCAGTTTGGGCGTATAGCTTGAATGTCCTAAGCCAGTGGTTGCCTGATTGAAGAATGAAGATGAGGAAGAAGATGTCGAAGAGGCAGTGAAGCCGACCACTGAAGATAAGGATGAACTTCTTATGCTGAACCATGGAACTTCATGAGTTTGTTCGAAGAGTCTTAAGATGAGGCGGTTGCTGAGTGAGGAAGGTAGTTACGGTCTAATGTCCTTTCACCCCGCAAGTGCCGCGTCTAAGAGACGAGGGTTTGTTTGGTTATTATTGATAGTGGGAAAAGCAAATTGTGTTTGCGGAGATGGTGCAGCGATTTGAAAGATGGATCACATCAAAACCATAAACTTAAGAATTTGTGAGGATAGTGATATCGAATTAACATAGGTGCCTTGTCTCTTTACAATTGAGCACTACCGGGGCGAGGTATGGTGTGGTATTTGTTCAATGGATGTTTGTCACTTGCTACTTGGGAGGCCGTAGCCGTATGATAGGAAGGTCATTTATGATGGCTTGAGAACACATTGCATGAGGATGGCCTGAAATTGTCTTAGCATAGTTAGGCTTGACAGGTGCTCCGACCTCCCAGACCAGCGGCAGAATTCTTTGTTGTCAAAATCAGGGTTGGAGAAGAAATCGGTAGTTCGGATGCGGTGGCTTGGTTGCTATTGAAGAAGCCCAGAGAGAAGTGAGAAGGAGATCCCAAAAGTAGAGACGGTCACGGCGGGGGTTGTTGATGTAGTACACGAGGAGGGTGTTGGCATAGGTTGCCCTATGAGAGATATTCAACATCGAATAGACCTCGTACCCGGGTTACATTTTGCCCAATAAAGCCCAGGCCTATAGGATGAGTCTAAAGAACATGAAGAAACTACCAAAGACAAGTTGATGATTTGCTTTCGACAAAGGGCTTATTCGAGAGAGTAGAGCCCTTGTGCGGTTCTGCCGCTAGTACGAAGGATGGATCTTGGAGGATGTGTGTTGATAGTAGGGCGGTCGAAACAAGTTACTGTGAATATCGATTTCCCATTCAAGACTCGATGATTTCTTTGGATCTTCTATCGTCAGTGTCTTTTGAAGATTGATTTGAGGAGTGGATACCATCAAATTCGTATGAGGAAGGAGATGGGCTGAAGCGGCCTTTAAAACTCGAGATGGACTCACATGAGTGGATGGTGATGCCATTTGGACTATCAGTACTTTAGCACTTTAACGAGGTTTATGAATCATATCCTTAAGCCATGCATTGGAAATTTTGTGGTGGTATACTTTGATGATATTTTGATCTATAGCAAAAAGTCGATGGAGCACTTGGAGCATTTGAGGCAATTGTTCTCTATCTGAGGAACAGCGATTATTTGTCCGAGCTTGAAGAGTGTGACTTCTATCTTGAAACAGAATCATATTTCTTGGTTATGTGGTTACTAAAGATGGAATTGAGATGGGCTAGGAAGCAAGATAGAGCGTTCTGAATTGGCCAACTCTAGCTCAGATCCATGATGTGAAGTTTTTCATGGGCTAGTCTGCGCGGAGATTTGTCGTGGATTTAGGTCTATAATGGCTCCTGTAGCTGAATGCTTAAAGGCAAATTCAAGTGGACTAGTGTTCTTAGAAGAAAGCAGGTTGATTAAAAAGAAAGTAGCGAAGCCCCATGTTTGGTTTTACACGATTTCAACAAAGTCTTGATAGGTGATGCATCTCAAGTTGGGATTGGTGTTGTCCTTAGTCAAGAAGGAAGACCCATCGCTTTCTTTAGTGAGAGGTTAAATGAAGCAAAAGGGAAGTACTCCACCTATGACAAGGAGTTCTATGCTATCTATAGAGCTTTATTTCATTGGAGTCAATAACTTGCTACAAGCCATTTGTGCTTTCTCGGATCATGAAGCACTAAATTCATCAACCACCAGCACAAGTTGAATCGAAGACATGCGACATGGGTGGAATTCTTGTAAATCAAGCACAAAGCAGTGTTCATAACGTTGTTGCGGATGCCTTAGTAGGAGACATGCCCTAATGTGACTTCCATACAGAGTCCAAACCAGTTGGATTAAGTGTGTTGAAGAACTATATGAGGAGGATGTTGATTTTGGTGAAATGCGGAAGGTATCTTGTATGAGCCTTTCAAGGATTTTGTAAGGATGGACGGTTTCTCTTTAAGGAAAACCTCTATGCATCCCATCTTGTTCCTTGAGATTGAGTATTTTGGATGAGTTGCATGGTGGAACATTAGGAGGACACTTTGGTGAAGCAAAAACCTTAGCTCTAGTGAAGGCAAACTTCTTTTGGCCTAAGCTAGAGAAAGACATTGCTAGATTTGTCCAGAAGTGTGTTGTGTGCATGATGGCTAAAACTCATGGAAACAATGCGGGACTATATACACCATTGCCAATTCCAAATATGCCATGGGAGGAGGTAAGCTTGGATTTTGTTTGGGATTACCTAGAACACAAAGAAACAAGATTAGGTCACATTTGAATTAGTTGTGGGTTTCTTTCAAAGATGGCTCGCTGTACCATACGAGCAAAATTGTGATGCTTAGCATGTTGCCGAGCTTGTACTTCAAAGAAAGTTGTCGCGTCTACATTCCCGAGACTATGGTTTGGTCGAGACTCTAAGTTTCTTAGTGCTTTTAGAGGCTCGTGGAAAAGCGGGGACTTCTTTCTTTGTTAGTACCTCTTATCACCCTCAGGCGTGGTCGAAGCGGAGTTACTAATGGCTTGGAAATTTGCTAAGGGAGCTATGTGGGAAGAGCATTGAAACAATGGGATTTGATTCTACCCCAGGTGAGTTTACCTACAATAGGTCCATGCATAGAGCGTGGGAAAAGCCCATTTGAGGTAGTCGCTGGACTACAGTAGGTGGACCCATGGAATTAGCACCCCGTCCGACTATTCAACAATTTAGTGGAAATGCTGAAGTTAAGAGCCAAAGAGATCAAGAAGTTACATGAAAAGTTAAACGAAGATTGAGAAGAAGAATGCCAAATATGTGGAGCAAGCGAATGGAAGGCGTCGCAGTATGTTGGTTTGAGGTTGGCGGGTGGTTTGAGTACACCTTCGAGACAGGTTTCCGCGGAAAGTTTGGAAAGCTCGAAACGGGTAGATGGCCCTTTCAAGATTATAGAAAAATTAGGAAGAATGCTGCAAGTTGCGGTTGCGGAGCGAATATGAAATTTCTCTGATGTTCAATGTTAGGACTTGAGGGCTTATCACGGTGAAGACTTGAGGGCAATCTTTTCCGGCCTATAGAGTTGATGCGGGAGGCTTCTATAAACACAGAACATTGGGGAAATCAGCTACAATTATTGAAGATTTGGATTGAGGAGGTCAAGACACATTGAATACATGGGAAAACTCCTTTTGGACTCGTTTGGGCCTTGGAAGCGAAAAATCGAACTTGGACAAACCCACGATGTGTTGCCATATTTTAGAAAGTTTGCTTTATTTATTTTACTAAGATTTACTTTATTTATTTTAGAAAGTTTGCTTTATTTATTTTAGGAAGATTTGCTTTGTTTATTTTAGAAAGTTTGCTTTATTTGTTTGAAAGTTTTCTTTAGGAGTTATTTTTGTAATTTAGAAAGTTTCTTTCTAGTTAAAGTAAAGTTGCTTTTTTGATTTAGAAAGTATGAGGCTATATATACCCATAATGTAGTCTTTTGACAATCGGTTCAAGTTTAATAATATTTTCCAGTTTTACCAACTTTTTAAGAGTTCTCTTATTCTCTTATCTCTTGGGTGCAGTTCCCTTGGGGGCAGTTCGTGGCCATACATGGTGGATTCATGGTGGCGAGAGTCTTTGTTAAACTTATCAATCAACCCCGTCCATAGTTGATTATTGAGCGCCTTCACTTCATCATCCATCTTGTGTGGATCGTTTCATTAGCCGGTATTAACCACTCTTATCTGGAAACTCTACTTTCCATCACCATCTCATCTTTTCTCCTAAACTTTCCATAACCATATTTTCAACCTCAACCCAAAACTTTCCAAATCTTGTTCCATACTACCAAAACCTTCCTAAAATACCCCTTTCCTTATATACCATAAATTCACCTTTCTTAACCCAGAAAATCTCCAAAAATTCGTCCATAACCTATTTTTGGCCCAGCTCCCCAAACCCATATTTTGACTTACACAAGCTTAGGATTAATCCATCGATCCCAACATTGCATCAAACCTGTATGGTCATCTTCGATTGACCATCTATCTATGGGTGAAAGGTGGTGCTCATCATCAACCACGTCCCCTTGGCCTTTTAGAAGCTCTTCGAGTCTTGCCAGTAAATCTAGGATCTCTACTCCAGGCACTATGGACACTAACACTCCATGTAGTCGGACAATCTCTCGGATATACAACCAGTAGAATTCCTCAAGTGTGAAGGTCATCCGTATGGCTAGAAAATGTGCTGACTTCATGAGCCAATCCATTATCACCTATACCGCATCATGCCTCCGCGATGTCCGTGGCAAGTGGGTCACAAAATCCATTGTGACGTGCTCCCACTTCCACTTAGCTACCTCCAATGGCTAGAGTAGCCTTGCTGGCTTACGATGTAGCCTTAACCCTCTTACGACACGTGAAGGCATGTCGTCGAACAAAGTCCTCAGTGACTCTTTATCCAGCTCATTAGTGGCGACAAAGATCATAGTTACATCTTTGCCACTGGATGCCTGAAAAATTAGGAGAAATAGAACTCCTAAGGATCTCTTCTCTCGAGATCACATCGAATTGGGAACCACTACCCATCCTCTATACCAAAGACTACCATCAGGTGGCCAAGATTGTCCGGCCTTTGTCGCAGATGCCTAATTATGCGGTCCACGGTAGACACTTACATCTTTGCGTCACGCTAGGACTCGATCACTTTGCTCAATATGGATGGCGTAGCTACCAAACTCCCCAAGGTACCCTGAGCCTGCTCTCTATACTGTAGTCAAAACTGCCCTACGGTCTCGAGCATCTGCCACTCTCGGGAAGCTATACTAGCCAATGCTCCCTGTGACTTCCGATTGAGTGCATCAGCCATCACATTTGCCTTACCAAGGTGGTAATGTAAAGCGAAGTCATAATCCTCTAGAACTCCATCCCGCCCCGTTGCCTCCTATTGAGGTCTCATTTGCGCACATTGAAGGTATACCTCAAACTCATGTCTGAATACACCTCAAATTGTTCTCCGTATAGGTAGTGGCGCCAAATCTTCAAGGCAAGGACTATGGCCGTTAACTCCATGTCGTGTGTGGGGTAGTTCTACTCATGATTCTTCAACTGACGGGAACCATAAGCTACTACCCTCCTAGGCGCATCAGGCTGTATCCAGTCCGGCCTTGAGGTGTCTAATACCTTATGTATTCTGGCCCCTCTGCAGGACTATCGAATAGGAGTTGAGAAGTAAGCACTCTTGCAAGTTCTGGAATGCCTTCTTACCTTTGGTCATTCCTCGAACTTGACCTCATGCAGGTCGAGTCTCGTCATAGGTGCTACTAGTCGAGAGAAATCCTCAATGAACCTCCTATAGTACCTTGCTAATCCTAAGAAACTGTGTATCTTGAGAAGGCCCGACTTGACCTCTCCCAGCTCATCACCGGCCTTGACCTTCTCGGGGTCAACGGTACGCTTGAAGGCGACACTCGTGTCCCGAGAATCTCACCCCGATGGCTAAAACTCGTGCCACGAGACAGCATACGATTGATGGTCTCTCAAAAGCTACAGAAAAACCCTCAAATGATCCTCATGCTCCTCCTCAGACTGGAAGTAGATCAAGATGTCATCCACGAATACCACGACAAACTGATTCAGATAGGGTTGGAATACCCTATGCATGAGATCCATGAATGCTGCTATAAGCGCATTAGTCGATCAGAAGAACTCACTTATATCGAGAAGTGCCCATCTGGCGTCTGGAGCGCTTTCTTGCAGGGATGTCGCACTCCACCCAACCCTCAATTGATGGTAACTAGTACGAAGGTCTATCTTGGAGTAGACTTGCGCTCCTCTTAGCTGATCAAATAAGTCATCAATCCTCGGTAATGGATACCGATTCTTGATCATAACCCTATTCAACTGTCGGTAGTCAATGCACAGTCGAAGGTCTAGTCTTTCTTATTTGCAAACAAGCCTCATGGTGAAGTGCTCGGTCTAAGGAACCCCTTGTCCAGCAACTCCTATATCTGGACCTTGAGTTCCTACAACTCAACTGGTGCCATCCTATGCGGGGTCATAGAGATGGGCGACGTGCCAGGGTATAACTCAATATGGAAGTCTACGTCCCTCTGCGAAGGTAATCCCAGTAGCTCATCCGAAAAGACATCTTCATACTTGCAGACTTTCGGAGGGAGATCTAAGTCTTGTCTTACTCGTAGTCCAAGCTAAGGCCTGCTAACCAACCCATCAACTGTCCGTTCCATCTAGAATCGTACACGGTCTAGGGCAAAACATCATGCTTGTCCCCCTGAAACGTAACACGAGTACCGTCTTGTGTGTAGGTGATAACCCTCCTATGCTCACAATCAAAAACGACTCGGTAAGCCGTCAACCAATCCATTCCAAGGATGACATCGAACTCTGACATGTCCATGACCCTCAGGTTCACTGTGAGTATTATCCAAGAGATCTCTAACTTGCATAACCCCGACAGATCATATCCACACTCACCCTAGTCCCTAGGGGAGAACTCACATATAGGGGTTTCTCCAAGGTCTCAACCTCTAAGCCCAACTCTCGCACACATGATGGAGCGATGAATGAATGCAATGCACCCGAATCAAATAATACCCTTGCCCATAGGCGAGATATAAGACCTTGAATTTACTGTTTCCATGAATAATAATTTTTGTTTTCAATAAGTCATGTATTAGATTGGAAACGGTCAAATGAATAATAATTGTCGAAAAA
Organism: Tetrastigma voinierianum; assembly: GCA_016808115.1. Classification (NCBI taxonomy): domain Eukaryota; kingdom Viridiplantae; phylum Streptophyta; class Magnoliopsida; order Vitales; family Vitaceae; genus Tetrastigma; species Tetrastigma voinierianum. The sequence goes on along the minus strand of JAEQBH010000131.1, from coordinate 213,352 downwards.
CAAGCCCTAAAAATTGAAAATGTTCAGAATAATGTATTGGGTCTAAGAACACAAAGCCGAATTAAAAGCGGAATTCGTTTAAGGGGAGTTTTGAAACGTACGACGATTTATATGGCGAAAATGCCCTTTTTCACCGAAATAGTTTTAAAATATTCCTTGTAACCCTAGAATTTTTTCTAAAGCATGCTCATGATAGGAAATAAGTTTAAGTAGAGTATTCCATGGTCAATTTTATGATTGGATGATCATGGAATATTTTCAGAGTTTTATCGGTATAGGGATATTATTTTCAAGGAGGGCGTTTAAGTCATTTAATGAGTAAGCTTGATCTAAGTAAGAAAAGCAAGAACTAATAGAATGGTGCCATGTAAGCTTGGTGATTCAAGTGATTAAGAATGGACCTATGAGAATGGATCCATGTTATAAAGTAGTTAACTTAACTTTGGTTAGTTGATGAGTTAAAGTTAACTAAAGTTAAAGAGATATTTGTGTTAGTAACCATGAGAGTTAGTTAAGCCTAACTATGGTTTAAGTTAGTGGGATTTTATGGAGCATAAAGTTGTCTTGGTTGCTTTTGGACTATATGGTTACATATGGACCAATTAGAATTCAAGGATGCTAACCAATGGCATGGGGTGAATTTAAGGACAAGTGGAGGGCAAATTAGGCATGAAAAAGGATCATTTAAGTGCAATTGGCTTGGTCTTGGGTGTGCATACGGGTGAGATAAAATTTAAAAGCAAAAGTGAAAGAGAAAGAAATGCAAAAGGAAGCATACAAGGGAGAAAATTTGGCAGCCCCTCTCCAAGCTAAGCAAGTGATTCTCATGCCATTTCAAGTGTTCATCATGTCCATGAAGAGCCTTAGATCAAACCCTAAGTGAAAAAGCAAGTTTTTAAGGTGAGATCACTTACTAGTTTATGTGAATTTGAAGGTTAATGGAGGAAATGGTTGTATGATGGTGTAAATGAGTTTCTTGACATGTCTTTAGGTAGATTTGAACAAGAGATTTCATTGGAATTCAATTTAACACCAAGACACCAAAACTATTACGGTAAGCAATTAGGGTCTTATGGATTATTTGTCTAAACCTTCAATTAAGTTATGTTAAGGCTTTAGCTAATAAATTGACATGATTCTATGTTGATTTTGCTAAGAAATTGAAAAGAAAGAGTGAGATTATAAGGGTTGTAAATTTCGGCCAAGAGAGGGTTAATTGGAAATGCATTGGTTTGATTTAGTTTAATTGAATCTATGGCATTAGATGAATTGTTAAATGAAATTGTTGAAAGAAAATGGAAGAAATTGAAGAAATAATGGTGAATGTGTGACATGTAGGATATGGCCACCCTAGAAAAAGTATGAAAATGTTGAGTTTCAATTGATTTTAATCAATGGGAAGTGATTAAATGCTTAATGGAATGTATTATAATTAAAGCTTTAAGAAAAAGAATTGATTAAGGTAGAAATGTAATTTTTGCTAAGGTGAAGGGCATTATGGGTTTTTTCACTTTAAGCATGTACTATTATAGCTTGATTTAAGGCTTGCATGTAAATTGTCATTGAGCCTTGATTTAGTGGAAGTAGAATTGGATAAGTTGAGATTAAGTTGAATAAGAAAATGCTTAAGAGGTTGCTTTCTAATTTAATAGAAATTATAGTTAATATTTGGTGAATATTGTTTAAGGTATGAATGTTAATGGATTTTATGGATAATGTGATTTGTAGAAGGAAAGTGATTAAGGAGAAGGTGGAGGTGGAAAGTTTTTAAAGGAGGAAAAAGGGCTTAAATAACTAAAATTTGAGGAGAATGTAAATGTTTTATGGAAATATATATATATATATATATATATATATATATATATATATATATATATAATGTTTTAAATATATAAGTTTTCATATCTATGTTATGAAATAATTTTAAATAGAAAAAAGAAGTAGTTTCTTGACTTTAATTATATTGAGAAAATATGAAATGATTATGATTTCAGTTTTATAAAGCATATGATTTATGGTTTCCATATTAAATGAAATGTTTATGTATATATATATATATATATATATGTGTGTGTGTGTGTGTGTGTGTGTGTGTGTGTGTGTGTGTGTGTGTTTATATGAATGTTATAAATTTGAATCCATGGTTACCTATGTTACAAAGATAAAATTTAAAGGAAAGTCGACTACAATGCTTTAAGCATGCATGGTAGCATGGGAAAGTGATGGGATTTTTATAGAGGGAAGGGAAGAGTGATGCATATCGCCATGCACGTGAAAAGTACGAAAAGGTTACCAACGCACGATATGATTTATTCCATAGTTCAATGGTATTTAAAAGAAAGGCATGATTTATCGAAGGTTCCTTTGGGCCATCGGTGATCGTAAGGATGTTTCATCAGAGGTTCTTTCATGGGTAAACGGTGGTTAACGGTAGGTGGGTTCCACTGAATATGAAGGATTCAAAAAGGAAAAGAAAGTAAAGTAAATGTTTACTGAAATGAGATATTTATACAATTGTTTTACACATTGTATTTGAACTATATCTGGAAACATTATTTTCCTATGAACTGTGCTCTCACTGAGCTCCTTTAGCTCACCCTATTTCCAAATGTTTTATAAAATGTTTTTAGAGGCAGAGACTGACAAGCAGTTCAAGCATCCTTAGGCTCAGTGATACTTCTGCCTCACGCAACGACTACTTTTTGAAAATGTATAGACCTTTTTGTAAATAACTACTTATGCACCTTTATTTTGTAATGTATATATGTTTTAAAGAAATGAACTACGAGAGCTTTGATCCTCTGTGTGGTAGAGGTACGTAGGCGGTTGGGTGTAATCCCCGACTCGAGCCCAACGGTTATAAAAATATTGTTTATATTTCTATGGTGTTCAGAAGGCGGATTTTAAATTTTGATTTGGGAAATTTCTTGTGGTGGACTTGATGTCCCATGGTTGGATGTGGGTAGATGACATTGTGGGAGTGTAAAATGTTTTATTGCAAGTGTTGTAAAATTGCGAAATGACTGAAAAACAAAGGAAACTCTGCCCGATTTTCTACAAAATGTTTAATCATATAAAAAGGGTTTAATGTTTAAAAAACAAAATAAATAAAAAAATATTTTCCCACCATGTTTAATAAGGTTTTAATGGAAAGCATAACTGTATAAATGGGTTCGCTCCACGGATTCACTTTTAAAAAGGGTTTAAAAGAAATGTTTTCTCCAAATCAGAGTAGGAGTCTTAGGGAGGGTCCCACGGTTAGGAAGGAAATCTAGGTTGGGTCCCTTCCACGAGGATAACGAAACATACAATAAGCCAGTGATTTGCTAGCAGTCGTCTTTGTGATGGGCGTAGACCACGTATGAATCCTGACGTCCTTTGCTTGTGGGCCATGTCTCGGCCACAGGCCCATACCACTGGCCTCTCGGCATGTACGTGCGAGAGGTGCTTGTGCGGCACCACGGGTACTGATCTTAGAGTTCGTCCAAACTCCACGAGGTAAGGAATTTTCCTACTTGGGTTATTTCTAGCCTAAAGGCCATTTAATGGCTTGAGGTTTTCTTTAAGGCCGTGAGAGGCCATAAATTTCAGTCCCAAAATATTAGGACTGAGTGTAGGATTTTCAGAAACAGTCCGGGCTAAGTTTTAGGGACTATTTTTGGACAGTATGGACAGGATTTTCGGGACTATTTTCGGGCAGTCCGAGACTAATTTTCGGACTATGTGTGTGCTGTTTTTTTTATGTGTTATTGCAAAAATTTGAATAACATGTTGGTTTTGTGAAAACCATGTTAATGCATGCTTATGGATGTATTGACATGGAATTTATGATTGATGTAAATTATATGTAGAAAATATAATTATCTATGTTTTGAATATGTTGCATGTAGTTCTCATTTTGCATGTAACATGTTATAGTATGAAATGGCATAATTGCATTTCATATGCACGGTAACATCGTCTCAAGTCGGGTGTGTGCATGGTATTGGTTATTCACCATTCTTGGTGAATGTGTAGTAAGCTCATAAATTGGGACAACGTCCAAAATTGAGACTCACGGGTGCATAAAAAATAATAATAAAAAATTTTGTGTGTTTAGGTGAAGCAAGATGGGGTAAATCCCCCCCAAGGTGAAAGACCAAAATTTTATTCTTGGTTAGAAATATGGATCCAACGATGAAAGTTCACGAAAGTGTCCGAAGGCGTGCGAAGCATGCGGTGAACCGAAGTCGCTACCTGAAAACACGGGTTTGATGAAATTAAATAAATATTGGAGGGTTGTGTCCAATGGGTTAAATCCTTAGTTAAAACGATGATGGTTTTCTTGGCATTGCATGTGAGGAAGTCGGTCGGGACGCTGGTTTATGGGCATGAGGAATCTGCGTCATGCCATGACATGAAATATTCCATAAAGGATTGCATTTTCTATATGGAATGTGGTTTGATGTATGTATGCATTGCATGTGCATTTAGGTGAAGTAGCCCTTGTAGGAGAATTTTTCTACTGGGCATTGCTCACCTCGTCGTGGGACCCCCTTTTAGGTATAGGGAGTGTACAGAGAGATGACGCTTCGACGAGGCCATGATTGTGAAGAAGGCTGACATGTGGCCTTGAGTAACATTTTGTAAAAGTATTTTTTATGAAAGGATTTTTATAAAATTCTTTTGGACTATTGTATAAATAGTCAGGTATGTAATTATGGTAAGAGGGCCGTGATCGGACCCCTACGGATGTAATTATTCATTTTCTTTTCATACTTTAGATTTAAATATGAATGAATGGGTCCCGGTAAAGGGACGTATGAAAGTGGTGCCGAGTAATTCGGTGTCCATGGGTAGGTTGTATTGGTCTGGTACCAAGGCTTAGGTGTAAGATGACCTAGATAAATTCCATGGTTGAGGTTGTCAGCGGGACCCCGAAAATTGGGGCATCACCTCTCATAAATCTTCGTGTGTTAAATTAGAAAAACCTTTTTGTGAAAAAAAAAATATACAAAAAATAATTCCAAAGTCAAAAAGGAAGTTATCAAGTGTCATTGTGTAGTCTTTTCAATAGGGATAATGATTCATTACCCCCATCAATGTATCTATGTTGCCTTCCCCTACCCAGTAGGTTTGCAGCATTGCCGAAACAACCCTTCCCACAAAAATTCTACTCTCATCCAAACATTTCTCTAGGTTCTCGGCTTGCACCATTGTTGAAACGACCCTTCCCATCAACATTCTTAGAAACAGCCGCTCCACGAATGCAACTCTCATCCAACCATGTTTTTCTCCGGTAAAATCATTCCCTCTCTCTTGATTCTCGCTTCTCCTTCCATGGTGTCTTTCTGCAACTTCAAGCATATCCACGGTTGAATACTTTCAAGCAAAGCAAAGGTAGATATTAATATATATTTAATTGAATCTTCTTTTGTTTCCACTTGAATTAGATGAAAGAGATCATTTTTTTAGAAAATTTCCTTAAACTTTTTTGTTTCTTAAAAGGTTTGGTACTTAGGATTTATAAATTTTGATCCTTATCTTGCTTGTAATTCTAGTCAATTGGCTGGGTTTTAGAATGAGATTTGAGTTTGCTAGAGGGTTGTATGTGTAGATAAGGCAGTTATCTTCAAGTCTAACAAATTGAGTCAGTGTTGGTTGCTATCTAATATAAAAAGGGTGGTGAGTCAATCGAAGGCTAGTGTCTATGGAGACCTTTCTTAAAGAAAAGAAAACCTAAGGGAAGAGAGGTAATGTGGTAGTGCCTCAAGGATAAAGGCTAAGGCCTTTGTGACCACCATGTGGTGTAGAAGTGGGTTGTTGAGAAATGCCATAGCTCAGTTCATGTGAAGTAGAAGGTTGAGAAATGCATGGACTATTGTAATTGATTGAATGCATTAATTAAATTCTTTCTTCTCGTTCTCATTTTTCTCTCAAGGAATTTCTTCTTTTGTTTAAGCAAAGAGTACTGGAGTTAGCCACAACTGCAATAGGCTTAAAATGACTTTACATTATATTATCATTTGATTGGCATGGCTTCCAAAACAAGCAACAACTTTGTCAGCTTCAAACAAGGAATAATGATAATCATAATAAAGTTGTTTTCAGAAGATTAATTGAGAGTATCGGTCATAGATTATAATAGAATGTCCAGTCATTCAAAATTTATGCTTTCATATAAGGTACCTCTTTTATGATATTACTCTTAATAATTTCATCTCATTATTTGTATCATGATATTATTATTTTATATATTAAAATTTGAAGTAATATTTTTGTACCCTTTCGGTATAAATAAGGTCAATCTCTACAAATTCGAGATTGATGCATATTTTAGTTGTTGTGGTAGTTGATTGGTCAAATTCAAGGCTACTTGCATGGGGATTGGACTATTGTTGTGGTGACAAGGGATAAGAAATTTGGACCGTTCAACCTCCTAATGGATTGAAGCTTGAATGCATATCTACACCACTCCACCCATTTGAATAATAAAGAAAATATAATTAACAAATAGAGCACATAGGCATCAAAAAATAAAACCAAAAGGGTGAGTGGAGATTGGAGGCTCCACTAAATAGGCACTGGATTTCTTTGTTAATCATATAAAGAAGAAATAGTGTCAAACACAGGAAAATTCAAATTTTACGAAAAAGGTAATGATCATTTGGTCAAATGCGAGTACCTGGTCACCGGATGACGAAAGCGAACTTCACCGTCGAGAATACGTCTCGCGAAATCTAGCTACCACGTCGAATTTTGAGATAGTCGGAATTTCACGTTTTCAGAACATAGAGTGTCGGGTCTTTACGTAAACGACTGTGAACTGTGATGTGTGAAAAGTCACCTACTACATGTACCCATGTGACACATGTTGCATGATTAGAGAGGATGAGATGGATGAAACTAGATTAAGCCATGTGATAAAAAAAAAATCAAGAAAAATGGACAATATGGGAATTATGAAAATGTTTAATGAGAATAAGACAAGGGCGAGCAGTTATCTTCTCCATTTGAGAAAGCAAAACTTCGTTTGGAAAAATGCGATAGGCTGAAATTTCAGATTTTAGAGAGAGAAGGTGTGCCTTCTCTCTAGATTCCGGCCAGATTAATTGTTGGTTCTCGACGAAGCAAAGTAAAGGCTGTTCTACGGCTGAGGGCTGTGGACAGATTTAGTGGAGTTAGACAACTCAAGTTCCTACTTATGTTATTCTTTGGCTAAGATCCATGTAAATGGTTTGGGATGTTCTGAGGTTTGGATTAGCCGTGTTTTCGATCTCAAAACATTTGAACTGAGTGGAGAAAATCCCCATTGTTATGGCCGTGAACAGTGCCAACCCGAGGGTTTCACTGTTCACATGAATAGTTATGTGATTTTGGTGTGAATTTTTATGATGTTGAGTGATTCAAAATGAATTGCTTGTGCTTGTTAATTAGCCCATGTGAGCTAATTTTGGTGTTGATGTGGTGCAATAACATAATCTATGTGGATTAATTATGGCAAATACATGTTTTATATATTAGCATGAGTTTGTTGGGATTGGCATAATGCATTCCATATGCATTGGGGCACCCTAGAATATTAGGAGTGAATGCATGACATGAAAGAAAACAAAAATGAAAACGTTTGTGAAAGGAATTTTGAAGGAAGATTTTCCGGAGAATCGTGTTAGGAGTTTGTCCAACAATTCACGTTGGAGGGCCCATGAATTGTTTTAGAGGGTTATCCAACAAATTCGCCTCGAAGGGTAGTCTAATATATTTACCGAATTTCGGTAGTAAGTTTTTCGAGAACAAAAAGCTTTTGTTTTGAAAACTGTGATTTTACTTGTATTCGGCTTAGGCATATGTGAGGGAGTCGATGAGGACTCGGGACATGGGATTGGGCATGTAGACATTCGAGTAGGTTCAAGTAATTGCTTGGATGTGATTGTTTGCCATGACATGTGCACTTAGATGGGGAGTAACCCACGTAGGAAATTATCACTCTTGGGTTTTTGCTTTCCATGTTGAGATCATTTCAGTGCGGGGAGTGTATGGGAGGGCGGCACTCCTTGGCGCGATTTAGAAGCGCGTGGCTTTGTCATTTTCATTTTGGCATAACATGTATTAGAAATTGTACACATTTAATATATGTTGAATTAAAATATTATTAACTTTTGAACTATTGTATATAGTTGATGTATTTTGTGAGTATCGATGCAGGGGCCCAAGTGGCCATTATTTTACTCGCATGTGGACCATGTGTGGTCATTGTTAATTGTTGGGACAGGTTTTCTACCTTAGGTAGAACTCCCCGTACAAAGGAGACTCTGCCCGTTTTTCGTGAGTGGTGTCGGGTTACTCGACATCCCACCCAGTGTCCAAATGGAGTTGACGGGTTGTCAACGAGACACCTCGATTTTGGGGTGTCATGACTTGAGTATCGAGCTTAGGTTTATAAATACCTAGAGCTTAGTGTCAATAAGTTAGGTATACGATGACCTAGGACTTGAAGGGCACGGGTTAGATCCACGCATTCCTTTGTGCGGTCGATGATTGTTGTGTGATGTGTGATTATGTGTGTTAGATTGTGTGATTTGTGTGCTTGGTGAATAGCACATAGGAAAAAAAAATGTTGAACACTAGGGTTTATTGTGAGAACAAGTTGTTTGAGGAATTTTTGGCAAATAGTCCAGAATTAAATGAAAAAAAAAATGGGTTGAGGAAAATTTTTTTATGTTTGTTTTACAGTGTGTAAAACAGGAAAAAATAATAATAAAATATTTAAAATAAATATTTTTGATTAATGGAAAAATAGACATATATATATATATATATATATATATATATATATATATATATATATATATAATAAAAAATTTTAAAAATAAAATAAAATAAGAAGTAAAATTTTATAAAATAAATTTTTTTGTTGCATATGATTTAAAATATGAAATTGTCTTACATTACATATAGAGAATGCACGGACATCTAGTTTATAAAAATTTTTGAGTATGTGAATAGTGTCTCGAGGTTGTGTTTACACCTTGGGAATCTTTGCATCGGTTAATGATAGAGTTGGGCTTAGAGGTTGAGGCCTTGGAGGAGCCTTGTATGTGAGTTCTCCCCTAGGGATTAGGGCGAGGATAGGGATGATATGTCGTGGTTGCGAGTTAGAGATATGGGATTCTACTCACAGTGGACCTGAGGGTCATGGACATGTCAGAGTTCGACGTCATCTTGGGGATGGATTGGCTGACAGCTTACAGAGTTGTTATCGATTGTGAGCGTAGGAGGGTTACCGCCTACACGCGGGACGGTACTCGTTGTATTTTAGGGGAGATGTGATATTTTGCCCAGACGATTATGCAGTCTGGGTGCCGGGACCGAGTTGGTGGGTTGGCTGGCAAGCCTTACCCCAGAGGGCCAGTGAGGCAGGACTTAGATCTACCTCGAGTGATGCTGCGGTATGAGGATGTTTTCGGATGAGCTGCGGGATTGCCTCATGAGGTTGTAGACCCCGATGTCGAGTTACACCCTTGTAGCCCGTCTCTATGACTCGCGTAGGATGGCACGAGTTGAGTTCAGGCTTCGAAGTCGACTCTGAGTTCTTTGGACAAGGGTTCATTAGGCTAGAGCACTTCATCATGGGGCACTCCGGTTCTGTTTGCGAAGAAGAAGGATAAGACCCTTCGATTGTGCATTGATTATAGGCAGTTGAATAAGGTTACGGTCAAGAATCGGTACCCATTGCCAAGGATTGATGATTTGTTTGATCGGTTGGGAAGGCAGGAATTTCTCAAAGATAGACCCTTGGTTACCATCAAGCGAGGGTTAGGAGACGAGATATCCCACAGATGGGCCGGGGATCACGTTATGGGCACTTTGAGTTTATGGTGATGCCCTTTGTAGTCTTTGTGGATGACATTTTGATCTACTCCCAGTCAGAGTGGGAGCATGAGTATCACTTGAGGATTGTTTTACAGTTGTTGAGAGACCATCGGTATGCGCTAAAGTTCGATGAAGTGCGGTTTTGAGCCTCTTGAGGTGAAGTTTTGGACACGTGATTGGTCGAATCGAGGCGTGTCGGTGGACTGGGAGGTCGGCGAGTGATAAGTTGGGGACAGGCGAAGTGGTCTTCGAGATCGTAGTTTCTTAGGATTGGTTGGGTGCCTGAGATTCGTGAGAGTTTCTCTAGATTAAGCGGCTTTTATGTGAGATTGGCACGAAGGAGGTCAAGTTTGATTGGGATGGCCGATGCGGCATTCCCGGGGAGTTGAAGGGGGCTTGCTGCGCTCCTTTCTTGATAGTCCCGAGACGAGGAGACGGGGTACCTGATGTTGTGATGCCTCGGGGCGGGCGGGATACATTTGTCTAATCAGGGAGAGTAGTAGCTTATAGTTCTGTCCCGAGTTGAAGAATCATGAGTAAATTACCCCTACGACATGGAGTTAGCGTAAGTAGTCTTAATGCAGAGATTTTACGCCACTATTTATATGGCGAGCGATTCGGCGGTGTCTTTCGGACCATAAAGTCTTAAGTATATTTTCCATAGCGGACCTCGATATGGGCCGCCTTGAGATGGATGGAGTTCCTAAGAGGATTATGACTTCACTTTGCATTTACCGTCACAGTACGGCAAATGTGGTGGCTGATGCACTGGTCAATGCGGGGGCATTGGCTGGCTATGGCTTCCGGAGTGGCGAGATGCTTGAGGCGTAGGACGGTTTGGGGTATGGTACGGCCCAGTAGGCTTAAGTGCGTTGGGGGTTGAGTGGCTGCAGGTCTCGTTGGCGGTGATCGGTCGGGGCAAGACGAGATAGTGTCCATCAGGGTAAGTACGGTCGGAATACGGTGACGAGGGTTGGACCATCCACGCAGATGGTAGTCCTCGGTATAGAGGCGGGTAGTGGTTCCCTAGTTGGCCAGTTTGAGGGAGATTTCGAGGAGTTTCCTTTGCTCTCGGTCGCCGTTACCTTCGAGGTGGCCGCGGATGTACCTGGATCTGTCGCGATACTGTGGGCGAGGTCGAAGAGACCGTAGGTGACTTTGTTCGACGATGTCTCACGTGTCGACGAGGTTAAGGCTAAGCACGGAAGCTAGCATGGTGCCAAATGCATTGGAGGTGGTGAGTGAAATTCAGAACATGTCACAATGGATTTTGTGACCCACTTGCCCTGAGACACCGAAAGGACTGATCACGGTACTTGAGTGATAATGGGCGGCTCGCTCAGTGGCTTTGTTCCTAGCCGTGCGGACCAATGCTTCACATTGGAGAGATTATGTCGGTTGTACATTCGAGATAGTCCGGCTAAATGGAGTACGGTATCCATAGTGGATAGGGACCCGAGTTTCTGACACTTTTGGAGGGTTTCAAAAGGCTATGTGGGCGCCGGCGACCATAGTACGGCTTTCCACCTGAGCGGATGGTCGATGCGAAGGAAACCTTCTGGTGTTAGAGGACATCTTTGCGACATAATGTCTGGATCATAAGGGTAGGCCCGGGAAGAGCGCGCGCTTAGTGGGTGCTTTGCAACAGCAATTATCGGGCGGTATCACGGATGGCACCATATGAGCGTATATGGGGTCGTGCGGATCAGGTGGCAGGTGGGGTGGGGAAGAGCTCATCAGTCACGATTTGATTAGAGACACCTCCGAGAAGGTGAGCTTATACGGCGAGGCGATCTTCTCAGCTCAGCTGAAGCGGCGTATCTTGATGTGCGGCGTCGACCCTTAGGGGAGTTTGGGTTGGTGATCCACATCTTCTTGAAGGTGATGCAGAGAGGTGGTCAGGTTCGGCAGCGGAAGCTATCGCCAAGGTTTGTGGGCCCTTGAGATCTTTCGAGATATGGTAAAACCTTTATGGCGTCTCGGTTGAAAGCTACCGCTAGCATGTCGGTGTCCCACGAGGTATTCTGTCTCCATGCTCGGAGGTACCCTCCGAGATCCGGCTCATGTAATTGGATTGGGGAGAGATGAGAGGTTGACACTAATGGGACCTTTGGGGAGGGACCAATGTGCGTGTGGATAAGCTAGGGATCGGGTTTTGCGGCCTTGAAGGCCAGGTGAGTTAGTGAGGTGCTATGGCGGCAGGTGGGTGGAGGAGTCGACGTGGACGGGGACGCGATCGCGAGACCCCATCCTGCTGTTTAGGGATGAGAGGTCGTGGTTTGATGCGTTTAATAGCAAATGACTGGTTTATGCATGGTATAGTGAATGTTACATATGCATGCGGTTTGTAGTGATTGTACAGAATTTCGGGACGAAATTCCTTTTAAGGATGGGAGAATGTAAAACCCGGGAAAATTCAAATTTTCTGAAAAATGGTAAAATGGTAATTTCGGTCAAAATCTGAAAATTTTCTAGATCTCAGATGACAAAACGGACTTCACCCTCTGAATCGTCTCGCGAAATCTAGCTACCACGTCTAATTTTGTCAAATTCCGAGACAGTCGGGATTTCACGTTTTTCGAGGTACCGAGTGTCGGGTGTTGTAAAACAGCTTGTGAAAGACATGTGATGTGACAAAAGGCACCTACTACATGTACCCATGTGACACATGTTGCATGATTAGAGAGAGGATGAGATTGATGGCTTAGATTAAGCCATGTGTCAAAAAATCAAGAAAAATGGACAAGATAGAATTGAAATGTTTAATGAGTGGAGCAAAGGGCAAATAGTTATCTTCTCCATTTTAAGCAAACTTGGAGAAAACGTCACGTGGCTAAAATTCAAATTTAGAGAGAAGGTGTGCCTTCTCTCTAGATTCGACCGTTCAAGCTGTCGGTTCTCGGCCGAACAGAAATAAAACATTCTCTGCGTGAGAGCTGCGGTGGACACCGATTTAATTGAGTTCCCACAACTCCAAGAGGCAAGGATCTTTTTCCTACTTTGTGTTATTATTTGGCTGGAAACCATGTAAATGGTTAAGGGATGTTTTGAGGCTTGGATTAAAGCGAGTGTTTTTCGAATACCGAAAACATTTGAGCCAGGGTAAATCCCCATTGTAATTAGTGAGCGATTGCCAACCCGAGGGTTTCACTATTCACAGGAATAGTTACATGATTTTGGTGTGAATTTTTATGATGTTAAGTGATTCAAATTGAATTGCTTGTGCTTGTTAATTAGCCCATGTGAGCTAATTTTGGTGTTGTTGATGTGGTTAATAACATGATCCATATTGGATTAATTATGTTAGTATATACATGTTTTACATATATTAGCATGGGTTTGTTGGGATTGGCATAATGCATTCCATATGCACTGGGGTACCCTAGAATATTAGGAGTGAGTACATGACATGAAAGAAAACAAAAATGAAAACGTTTGTGAAAGGAATTTCGACGGAAGATTTTCTAGAGAATTGTGTTGGGAATTTGTCCAACAATTCACGTCGGAGGGGCCCATGAATTGTTTCGGAGGGTTATCCAACAGATTCACCTCAGGAGGTAGTCAATATGTATTTCTGCGAATTTCGGTAGTAAGTTTTCCCGAACAAAAAGCTTTTGTTTGAAAAGCGTGATTTATTTCGCGATGACTTGGGCATATGTGAGGGGGAGTCGATGGGACTCGGGACATGAGATTGGGCATGTAGACATTGAGTAGGTTCATGTAATTACTTGGATGTGATTGTTTCCATGACATGTCTTAGGTGGGAGTAACACGTAGGAAATTATCCACCTCTTTGGGCTTTGCTCGCTGTGGGGATCATGGCCCCCGAATTTGCAGATTGTATAGGAGGGCAGCTCACTAAGATGCTGCGTTTAGAAGAAAGTCGGGTTGTGGCTTTGGCATTGTCATGTTGTATAACATGTATTATAAATTGCACATTTTAATATATGTTGAATTAAGAGTAATTTATTAACTCTTGAACTATTGTATATAGTTGATGTATTTGTAAAAAATATTGATGCGAGGGCCCAGTGGCCATTATTTCGCATGTGGATACGTGGTCATTGTTAATTGTTGGGATAGGTTTGTACCTTGGGTGAGATCCAGGTACAAAGGAGACTCGCCTTATTTTTCGTGAGTGGTGTCAGTTGCAGAGCATCCACGAAAGTATTCTAACGAGGTTGACGGGTTGTCAACTAGACACCCCGGTTTTGGGGCGTCACAAATAGGGGATTAAAAAACATATACCATTAAATGAAATAAAGAAGTAGAGAGAGATAGATACCCATGTTTTCTTGTAAAAGTAACCCTTTTTTTAAACATAATGTAAATAAATGTAATAGAAAGGGGTATTTTGGTCCAAAAAGGATTACTTTTCAAGGAAAAAATTGGACTAATAGGTTAGATTCCCATATCTCGCATTATTTGATGTCTTTTATCAAAATATTTCTTATGGGTATAAAAATCCTAAATAAATGATAGATGTTTTTTAAAATTTTCTTTTACTTTTTGCTTCCATTGTCCTACTATTTTGAAATAAATAATAAATAAATTGGTAATTTAGGAAAATAATAGATTAAAAATGAAGGGTATTAATGTTTCCATTTTTATTTTTATTAGATCATGTTTATTTTCATATTTTATATTTTTTATAATTCTTAGAAAATTAAATATAATGTTACAACGTATAGCATGGATGTTTTTTTCTTTTATAAATTTGTTTCGCTCACATATTCCCAATAAGTTTGTATTAGATGGATTTTCTATAAATAATCTCGATTATTTCAATGAAATCTGAAATTATGTTGTTTTAGTGAGTGATTATGCTTTGTCTTTGTATATATTTATTGTGAAGATGTTGATTTCGATTGGTCATTTATTTATAAATTTTGAGAACTCATGTTAAGTAGTGTTGTGTTTAGAGATATTTTCTAAGTGGGGATGAAGAGATTTTGTTAAGATTAAAGAAAACTTTTATAAAAGGTAAGAGGAAGAAAACTTTCATAAGGTAGGAGGAAGGAGTTGATGTGAAGATGGGGATTTTATTTGAGAGACATAATTGTTACTACATCTTTAGGACTTTCATTTAATTCCAAACACTTGGATGATGAATAAAGGAATTCATCAATTGTTTTACAGAATTTTGGACATATTAAAAAATATTGAAACAAAATTAAATAAAAGTAATAAAGATAGTAATTGATAAATTATGTTGATTTATAAGATTTTGGAAATTGAATGTAATTTTCTTTAGAAGTTTGATATGATATTTTTGTACAAGTTCTAAATTTTTTTTCATGACACACCTGTGCATACTTCTTTTTCATAAAATATGTAAACTATTTGGGCATAGGCAAAGTTCCTTAAGATTACATATGTAGGCATGATCATCTTATAGACTATACATGCATTATTTTCACCCTAATTTATCATTTCTTTACTTCCGCGTCCCCGGATTGCCATATTGGTGATTATGTTAGATCTAAGAAGATGAATAGGTCTTGGATGCAACTTTAAAATAGACACATTCATGAATATGTTGAAGGTGTGAGAACCTTTATTCAAGAAGCAACGAAACACTTGAGAGTGGATAATAAAACACGATGCCCATTATGACCCGATATGCAAATGTAAGATTCCATAATTTGAGTGCAATTGAACAACACCTAATTAGATATGGGTTTTCAAGTAGCTATAATGAATGGATTACATCATGGTAAAAATGTTGGAGGTGTTTTCACTTGAGTGGCCCAGTATGCATGGTGATAGAGATGGGTGTGCAGTAAATAATAACTATGTTGATGATGACATTATCGTTGCACTAAATGATATGCATGCTCTAATAAATAAAGAACATGACTCAAATGAATCTACTAGTCATGAAACGGGTATAAATGAGAAGAATAATGATTATTTGTTTGGTGAAGCTCATCAAGCTCTATATCCAGGTTGTACAAAGTTCTCGGCATTGATTTTTCTTTTAAAGTTGATGCATATAAAGGTGCTCAATGGATGGAGTAATAAGTCATTTGACATGTTGCTCGAATTATTACTTGATGTTTTTCCAAATGGCGCAAGCATTCAAAAATCACATTATAGTGTGAAGAAGATGTTGCGAGATTTTAGTTTAGGGTATGATTCAATTCATACTTACAAGTATGATTGTGCATTATTTTGGAAAAATAATGAGAAACTTCATAATTGTCTTGTGTGTGGTGAGCAAGATATAAAAATGGAAAGATCCCACAAAAGTATTCGACATTTTCCATTAAAACCAAAGGCTATAGGGTGTTTTATGTCAAGACATACATCGGATTGATATGCGATGGCATAAGGAAAAAGAATTGCATGTGAAGATGGGGTGTTAAGGCATCGGCGGATCAAAAATATGGGCCAGTTTGATAATCAATATCTTTGGTTTGCTCATGATGCTAGAAATGTTAGGTTGGGCCTTGCAACTAATGGTTTCAAGCCATTTGATACCATGAGTAACAATTATAGCATGTGGCATGTTGTCCTTGTTCCATACAATATGCCATTGTGGAAGTGTATGAAGGAAAGTTTTTTCATGATGTCATTACTTATTCATGGGCCATAAGTTCCACGTAAGGATATGGACATATACTCGCTCGTTGATAGATGAGCTTAAAGAGTTATGGCATGATGGTGTCGTATGTGTGAAACCTAAGTAAAGTGAAATGATAAACTACCATTACATCTGGATGTAAGTGCAGAATTTCTCTAGATATCCAGGATGTGACCCGGACCACACCGTTAAGTTTGTCTCTCGAAATCTAGGTACACAGTTGAATTTCATTGAATTTTGAGACAATCAAAATTTCACGTATTTCGAGGTGAATAGACGAATGATATGATACGACATTCCTTAGACATTTCGCACTTGGATGTGTGATGGTTGGTTTGAGTGTTGTGTGAGCACTTGAGTGGGAAGTAACCCTTGTAGGAGATTATCACTACAAGGCTACTCTGTGTCGTGGGACCCCACTTTTAGGTGCGAGTCAGTGCAGGCGGGCGGCCGTGTCGGGATGCACATATGAAGAAAGCGGGATATGACCCCGACCATATTTGTATATGTATATTAGAACAATCGGTTTTAATACCATATCATGTGTATAAAGTGTATAATTGAACTCGCCTTAAGCGCATCACTACACTGGTGCATGTATAGTGGTCGGAGTATGGTTGAATGGGGCCGATTGGTCGCTATGAATGACTCGGTGTGGTATGTTGAGTTCGGATGGGTCCTGTGATGTATTGTTATACAGGTTGTATTTTGGATAGAGCTTCCCATATAGAGGAGACTATGTCCGATTTTTTGGTTAAATTATGGATCCCGATAAATGGGACATGATGATTTGGCATCGGGTTACCCGATATCCACAGGTTTCCGCAGGTTGATGGGTTGTCAACGGGACCCTCGGGATAGGGGTGTCACAGATATTATACACATCGTTGAATTTAAGGCAATGAAATTGAATTCTTAAAGTTGTATTTTGATTGTTTATGTAGCTATTTAATGATATGTAGTGTTAGATAAATAAATAGATGGCTACCAACCAAGTATATGTAATCAATTATTTTAGATATATATTTTTATTCTTTTTCCTTTACACCACCAAATATTGTAGCTTGTAAGTTTTATGATATACATTCTTTAAATGAAAGCTTATATATTTGTTTTTTTCTTTTCTAAGTGAATCATTTATCATAAATATTATACTTTAGCTTCAAATATATATATAATACAATATTAGAAAATTAGTACTTTACACAATATTGTGAACATCAAATACAAATTTGGTCATTGATTAAAGACTGTTCTTTGGTTTCTTAATAATTTTGATCATAATGAATGTAAATTTATTTAAGGGATCTTAACTAGCCTATTATTTCTTAAAATTATAGTCATATTGTTCACTCATTTTTTTTCATATTGTTATTTAGGCACATCATAATGGACAAGCACTAGGCCAAATAGAACTTTTCAAGTTAATGCATTGGACTTCTCAAAACGGTTGGGTAAACCAAGAAGAACAAACTTTTAATGTGAATTTTCATTATAAAATCCTTTACTAGTTTATTTACTTTATATGGTTATTAACTTACTTGTAACTTATACTTTAATTACATCACTATTAACAATTGTTTTTCAAATTATAATTTTGTGGTTTTCACTTCATGATTTGCAAATGTTAGATAGAAATGAATTACATTAGTATTTTAATTAAAATTTTGGATTCTATGTGTGATGGAAAAATTTATAAACATGCTATTGAAATGGATTTGACCTTCAAAAAATTTATTAGTCATAAAGAACATGTACATTATAAAACAAAAATTGTTAAATATTAATATATATATATATATATATATATATATATATATATATATATATATATATATATATATATACTTATATATATATATATATATATATATGTATGTATGTATGTATTTTTTGTAATATATTATAGTTACATAACCAAAGTTGCATATTGATTTCTATATTTTTTAGAATGATTGAATTCAAATGTACCAAAATTTAAGTACCTTTCATCTATTCAATTAGGATATGTTTATGTTATTTGATTTCTTTCTTTGCCTATGTAGGAAAAAAATGTTAGAGTTTGCAAAAAGTAACCTGATGGCGAGAAGGTGGTCGGGCCTTAAATGAGGGCTGATATATGTGTTGAAGTCTTGACTGAAGATCGGATAATATGTTAAAGGCTTCTTGACAAGAGGCGTCTGAAGTCAGAGACTCGAATCCAACACCAATAGTCCCAAATAGATAAGTTAACTAGCTTTGTTAATGAAATGCGCCAACACATGAATATCCAAACATCAAGCTTTGGAAATTCATCTCCTTCACATGAGACGCCACTCGTGGATTCTTAGTCACACTTTATACTATAGTACTTGGTTTTGTTTTTTGGCGACACTATCTCTTTTGACATGTATCTATGGTTTTTTTCTTGTTGGAGCAGTATCTCTTCTTGACATGTATATGTGTTTTGTTTTTTAAGGGACATTATCTTCTTGCATGTTTCACTTTTCTTTTAGTCTTAGATTAAGTTATCCCATTTTATAAATGTGAATATTAGTCTTTACTATTTCTGTAAAACCCGGATAAATTTAAGTTTTCCAAAAAAAATGGGGAAAACACGGTGAACTTGCCACTACAATATAGGTTGAAAAATTAAAAGTTTTCTAGATCTCGGATGACAAAACTGACCTCATCGTTGGGTTCATCATGCGAAATTTAGTTGCACAGGCGAATTTCGTTGAATTCCAAGATAGTCGGAATTTCACGTTTTTCGAGACAACGGGTATCGGGCAACACATGGCTCACCATGTGGGTGGCTATCTTGAAACCATGTGGTGACACGTAACCCAAACTATGTGTGTCACAATGCATGCAAAGGCCTATCCATGTAGGACACATGGCAAGCCATGTGAGTGACACATGGCATGCCATGTGTCAACAATACATAACACATGGAGAAGACTATATATGGGGTGTGGTGTTAGTAGAAGCGGGAGTAGCAAGAAGAAAGGAAAGAAGGGGAAAAAAAAAAGGAAAGAAAGGGAAAGAAAGGGGAAAAGAAAGAGAGAGAAGGAGAAGGAGAGAAATAAGGAGAAAGGAAAGCGGTGTTAGACGGTGCCGAACCTTCGTCGATTTAAAGAGAGTAAAGTTCGTATATTCGACGAGGGTTGCGCTCCAACAGGTAGGGATTCTTCCTACCTCGGTTTCTTTCTATCCTTTTAGCTATTGGTTTGGTCTGCTTTTGGGATCATGTTATGCCATCTTTATGGCATGTTTTGTGGCATTAATTGGAATATGGCCCATTTTGTGGTCTCAATTGACGGGGTTGTGGCCCAGTCTAAAGAATTTGCTTTTGGAATGAATTTGAGTTGAAAACTTGCATGTACGGGAGTTGCCAAAATGTTCCTACAACCCTTGGGCACACTATTGTGTGGATTGGCACAATAGTGTGGCCCTTATTTCACTCCAACTTCGGACAACCATATCTTTCTCGTTTGAATTTTGATTCACGTGTTCTTAGATAACTGAAAAGCTCTTTAGTATAAGTCGATCCACATGCTAGAAATGGAATTTGGTGCTCACAACATTCTTCGAAATTTTGATCATAAGCACCAAGTGTACTAATTGCATGACATGACGCATGCCTCGTTTGGTGAAATGTTGATATGTGTAATAATATATTGACATGTGATGAATTGTATGTGTAGACATGGCCATTACATGATATGTTGTATCTTTATTTGTGGACATGTGTCAGATTTATCCTAGAGGATAAAGTGCTTCATTACTCGACTAAGTAATGATTTGTATCTAATGTTGATATATGCTTGTGTGATACATTGATATGAATGAGTTAATGTAGGGGAATTATATGCATGTTTGATATAATTTCCCAGGATGCATTAGTGATATGCATGTTTGATAAAATTGTCCATATGGCATTCATCATATATGTGACATGAGTATAATCTGCCAATAAGCATAGTACATTGCATATGCATGGAACAACACATTAAATGAGTATGAGTGCATGGTTGGTAATCGACACTTTAGCGTTTAATTGTTTCGTGGGTGGGCTCGGTTAAATGGGACAATGTCCAACAGAGTTGCACGATTGATTGAAATGGTAAGAAAAATATATGTCGGGTATCAACAAGTTGGGATCGATACCCCCCCCACCCCCTTCCCTTGGGTGAAAGACATATCAATTATGGTTAGACATATTCCCCATAGGTTAAAGGCCATAAAAGTGTATGGGTTTACGAAACCCGAGGTGAGACACAAAAAATCCTCTACCCACAAAAAGGCGCATGGATTTTGAATTTAAAATGATCATTGTGATGTATTGTCACGCCCTAGAATCGGTCGACCCGATTAGGCGGATCTGTCGAGTTCGAGTGCGAGACCCTACTCTTGGGACTTTTTTTTTTTTAAAAGCCAAACTTGTACATGTGGGTATGGCCCACATCTTATAACAGAATCCAAATATCATATATATATATCGAAGAACTACCACCGAAGTGGTGTCCATCAAAATCTATATACATATACTGAGTCCCATTCACTTATACAAAAACTATACTTTTACAATTCTGAATCTGAAGCGAACCACCACATGTAGTGAACCCCTGCTAGTGTGCGGCAGTGATTATCGAATCTTCAAATGTCTTCTCCACAGCCTTACCACACGGATTAAAACCCTTGCTAAGCTTTACGCTTAGTGGGAAACATATGGCTTATACATATACACATTTATAAAACAATAACGGATAATATAAATTTCATGCATTTGCGTATGAACTTACTCTGACACTTCTTCTTATAACGGGCTTACGTATTCGGATCTCCGGTAGGAGTTACGGATTTTATTCTTATGCGGAACATGCTTATAACAAACTTATGTTTATTCGGGACTCCGTGAGAATGCAGATCTTATCCACGTATTGAACTTATACTTATAACGGACTTATGTTTTATTCGGGACTCCGTAGACTTTCTGGTCTTATCCTTATTCATAACTTATACTTACATAACAAACTTATGT
This sequence comes from Tetrastigma voinierianum, assembly GCA_016808115.1. NCBI lineage: Eukaryota > Viridiplantae > Streptophyta > Magnoliopsida > Vitales > Vitaceae > Tetrastigma > Tetrastigma voinierianum. The sequence continues at coordinate 191,891 of JAEQBH010000131.1, read as the reverse complement.
TTATTCGGGACTCCGTGGGAGAAATTCACCAGAACTTATCCTTATTAGAACTTATACTTATAACGAGACTTATGTTTATTAGGGACTCTCGTAGGGTTACAGAACTTATCTTATTCGGAACTTATGGACTTATGTTTGATCGGGACTCAGTAGGAATTCTGAGAACCTTATTCAGAACTTATACTTAGGACTTATGTTTAGCCGGGACTACAGTAGGAGTTCACAGGAGCCCTGCCTCACGGGGCTTATGTTCACATTCGGGACTCCGTAGGAGTTCTGAACTTATTCTTATACTACGGGTTTACCCTTGTTAGGAGGTACCCATGGTATCAGCGAAGTATGGGCGATATGCCGATATTGCAGAACTTATTCTTATACGAATGTTGTAGTACTATAAAAACTTATCTTGATAACCGTATCTTGCTACTTATACGACAAAGGCTATCCACAGTGCTGAACTTATACTTATATTCTTGAACTTATTAAGGATTTCGGATCTTCTCGTGTATTCACCGAACTTATACATGTATTTCGGATCTTATACATGTCTTCTGAGCATATACTTATCTTACAGTTTTATACGGTATTACGAAACTTGAACGTATTTTGGTCACTTACATACATGTCTTCTGAGCGTATACTTATCTTACGGATGCCTATAAATTACAGGAACTTAGACAATATTTTTTTAGAATCTTATACATGTCTTACATAAGCGTATACTTATCTTACAGTTATCTTGGTATTCTGAGAACTTGGACATATATTTTGGATCTTATATACGTATCTTACGAGGCGTGCTCTTATCTTACGGATCTTATCTTTTTGGTATTACGAGGAACTTGGACATGTATTTGGGGATCTTATACATGTCTTGGAGGCCGATATACTTATCTTCACGGATCTTATCTTGGTATTCTGGGAACTTAGACATGTATTTTAGATCTTATACATAATGCTTAAGGGCTTATCACCTCTTACGGATCTTATTCTTGTGCGAAGGCACCCATGGAGTACGATAAGTGAATTTATCATCAGAATCACTATACATGCAAGGTCATATGGACTTATGAGATACATTTGAGATATGGACATTAGTCCATAAGCAGTCTGAATCTGCAGATACATATCGGGTTCATCTGATTCGAACATCCAAACACAAGCAGTTATCGGCTTATATCATAGCTAATCTGTGGTTGGGTTGCACTTTCGGTACGTAGGTCTTCTTGGACTTATACTTATTTTGCCGAATCACGGTGGTACGTGAGTACCCTCTTGGACTTAATCGAGATCTGGTACGGTAGGTACCATAGGAACTGTCGAATCTGAGGAATTACCCGTGGGTACCACGAGGAACTTATTCGGATCTGGAGTACGGTAAGAATCTTCTTGCAACAGATCTGGGAGTACACATTTAGATCTTTACACTTATTTTTTATTCGAGTCTTATCCTTATGTCTATCGACTACCTAGACCAATCATAAAAAATGAGTGGATGTGATCTCAATAAGTATCGAGAAGGTATAATATAGTCTTGAGGTCTTGAGTAGCACGTCTGGGACGTGCACCTTGCGTGGGAGTGTCACTTAGCACCGGCCCAGAGTGCGAAACTGCCGTCGGGACGTGCTGCTCATGCAACAAGAGTGTCGTAACACCCGGCCAGTCTTGGGCACCAATCAAATGTGGCTAACCACGGCGAGTGTCGTAACGCACGACGAGTGCGAAGCACAGCCAGGCGTCCATTCGGTCGTTCTTAAAATTAAGCCGGTAGTCATACGATCATATGTCTTCGAACACCTCAGCTTTATCTTCATCATTACGTGTTCGCTGACATTTTCTTCTCATGTTCATGTTCATGTTCGAATTTGATTGAACCATGTTTCATATTATATTCATAACAGCGAACACATCTCTACATTTGCATTTCCTATACTTTTCTTGTTTCATGCACATTACATATGGCATTCATGGGCTCTGCATGAATACTTATACATGTGCCAACTCACTATCGAGACATTTACTTATACGAGTGTGATGCCTATATTCACACATCATTCACGTATTCTGAATCCCTCTATGAATCATTTTACTTAGAAATTGGAATCATTGTTTACGGCAGATCATCCCGACTTCGAGTTATGGCATTTCGTACCAACTGATGTTGTAGGACGGTTTTCAACTATTTGTTTCTGGTATACTTGTGCTCTACCTTTCGTTAGTGGCGTTTGATTGTCTTTCTTAAATTGGGTGCTAAGAGTTACTCTCTCATTTAGATCTGCCCAGTGGACTTGAAACTATAAGATCGCGGCTGCGTCTGAAGAACAACTGGGAGCGCGTCGTTTAAAATCTTTGATCAAGGTGGCTTATCTTTGATGATTTTGGACCGCCGGGAGTGGGGATGGCGATGCTGTTCTACTGTGTTTATAGTTTCTCGCCAGATTATTAACCGGCAGCGGACAACTCGAATCGGATAGAATGAACAGGATTCTGATCAGTACTCTAAACTTTCAGTGAAGCGAAGCGAGGCATCACCTTCTTGAATTTTGCTGACGTGCGATACATATTATTTAAACAGGCTTGTGAACCCTGGCACATTTTCATTGCCATTCTGAAGTTTAAGTTTACATATCTTGAAAAACTCTTAAAATATACCAATGTTTCTCCCAGTACTCACAACACACTCATCCCCGAAACCAACTCTACTTTCTTTAAACAAAATAATTCTATCTGTTTCTCTTGTGTGCTCTTTTTCATCATTCCTCTTTAAATAACATCATATTTTAGTATCATGATCACTTCAAAATAGTTCTATGTGGATCACAACCATATGTGAATCTGTATAAGGTGTTGGGGTTTGAATTTCTAAAACCACTAACTCGTCTTTAATTATACTATGGATCCAACCTCAAAGGAGGGTTATAACCATCTGATACTGACAGTTTTCACCAACTAATTTCTAAAAATAAAAGCTGGAATTATATTCTGTATCAAACCTAGACTTGAGAGTGAAGATATCTAACTTATCTAAAGAAGCACCTTAAAATTACTTTAATTCTATGGAATCACAATAAAGGGGTCAGTTCTATGACTTGGTTCACTCTTCTACTCTTCTTACTAACTGTTTCCTCTTCTCTTCTCTTTTTCTCTCTTTTTCTATCAGTTTTGAAATCTCCCCAATGGGACAGGTGCTTTTGATCTTTAAATCAAAAATCTACTTGGTGCTGGCATTATCAAACCCATTTTGAGTTAGAATTTTCAAACACCTTTGACTTAAATCTTCAGTTCGCATCTCTTTGCAGTTCGGAGTTGGGCATAACTTCTATTTTCAACCTTTAACATTTTCATCTTTTGACTTCCTATACCACTTTTTTGGCAGAGCCATATTTGTATAAATGTTCTTATTCAAGTTTATGTTTTTATTTTCATTTCTGTTATTTTTCATATACCTAACAGGTCCAGAAGAAACCACCCCAGTTATTTTGGGGTGTTATATACATGATAGTTATCTATTTTCTTAACATGTGTATGGGATCCATATAAAATTGGCATCAGACTCTTGACTGAATATGGTGTAGTAGTGGGGTGATTACATGTCTTTCCAGGTGATAATACTATGGAGGATATTCTCGAAACGGCGTGATAATACCCGCTGTAAAGAATGTGTATGAATCTTTGGAGCGGGTTTCAGTGGGCGACGCTCATCAGAGGCGTAGATTATTGAAGGGCAGCATGCTGACATCAGTCATTGTTTGTAAAAATCTAATTGAACAAAATGGTTGTTCAACTTACCATGATTTTATATCAGTGTTTGATATCAGCTCTTGGGACATTGGTGACATCAGTCCTTACGGTAATATTTTGATGTGGTTTGGAGGATTTGTAAGATAACCATGCCCACTCATAATGAATCTAGATGATCAGACACGATGGTATGGTATGAGATATATGTGTTTACCATTACGGATGTTTTGTTGGATGATGGTTTGGTCACAGGTTATGTTTTGGGCATCACGTTTTCCTTGTGTTCCTCATATCTTTAAGATTACTTTGAGTTTTCGACTTATCATTGATTCCCATCATTGGTTGGATTCATTTTTACTGATTTATCTCTGAAACATATAGGTGTAGCGAGTTCTTTCTTATTTAGTGAATCTTATAAAAAGTTATGTATTCTTAAACGATATTATCCATGTTTATAATTAATTATAGTTTTAGTATTGATATAACGTTCAGTTGTGACAAACATTAATTGGATTCTTAATTTTAAATTCTTGAAAATAAATGACTGTGTTAAGTTGATGAATACCTTATTAATTATTATTACTAATAGTGTTGGTATTAATTGGTGAACATTTTTATGTAAAAACGACAATGTACAATTTAGTGTCATTTAATTTGGTGGAATGATGACAGAGCTTCTAATGGGAATCAGGGTTTTCATCAAGAAAATATGAACAACAGTTGTAATTTCTTAATTAAGTACGTTTGTTTGTAGCAAATTGGTGGCATCACTGGATCGGCAGCGGAATTTGATAATAACGAAACGTCGAAAGGAATTCAAGGACAACAGATATACCATGGAACTATTGAACAAACATTTTTGTTGTTATAACGCTTCCGACGAGGATGGGTGACGTTCATTGATAAAGCGTTGTTGTTGCAAGTCGTTTTGTGAACCTGAGATCAATCTTTGAGCTCAAATCGTTGCTGTCTTCAGAATTATCATCTTCAATCAAATTCTTCTATCGATTTTACCTTATTGGAAGGGGAACATCATTTATTTGCGATGAGGGCATTACCACATCTGTATGGACCATCATTAAACCTCTCATAATATCAATATCTAGTTGGGATGTGGCCCTGTCCAAGTCTGAGAGGAGTGATTGGCGGGGTGATGATGATCTGTACTGAACTGGGTTATTACCATCTATATTATCCTTGTTTTAGTTCACAATCTATTATCTCTTGTATGTAATCATGCATCATCCACTGATAATCCACCCTGTCTCAGCCAGACACATGTTCTATCTATGTGATATTGATAAACACCACATTGAATCATTACCTCTGCATCTACCATATGCATCATCACCCTACATTGCCATCAATTGATACTAATGAGTTGAATATTATTCTTAAGTTGGTGCATTGCCACTAAATAGCGTCACACTTCATGTAGCCCACCTGCCAACGCCACACTTCATGTATATGCCGAGTCTTTCCTCCATTAGCTCCCTGCCACGCGTATGCCCCTCCGTATCATATAACCGTGTATTCTAGGCATCCCAAGAGCAGCACTCAAGCCTCCATCATGTGGCACTCACTATATACTTATATTTATATTTGTATTACGATTTTTATTTTTTGTCTTAAACATTGTATACCAGTTATATGACTGTTGTGTAACTCAATGAAGGTTTGATTTGAAATGATTCTTTGTGTCACATAGGTGGCAAATCAAATCTTGTTGTGTAAATGTAGGTGGAAATCAAAGGTCAAGCCAGGTAACCCAAGTGAAGGCTCGACGAAATGATTTTTTGTGGTCATGTGTGGAAATCAAAGCTTATGTAATAAATTGGTTGTAATTTGGATGAATTATCTGTAATGCATGTATAATGAACGTTGTAATTTGATGCAAGTGGATTTAACAATGAATTGGTTGTAATGCATGCAATGAATTGACGGTAATTTGAATGCAAGTGATGTAATTTGTAATTTCAAGTTAAAGTACATCGATTTTAATGGTAAAGCCATAATCACGATCGCGACATTGAATTTTAATGGTAAAGTTGTGTTAGTGACCGCAGATTAGATTTTTATCGCAAAGCCATAGTCAGACGATCGTATTGGCTTTTTTTTTTTTTAAAGTCAGTCACGTCACAGCCAGATCAGCCCAATTGAAAATTTCCAATACCAGAGTCATCAGATTTGCCAATCAGATTGATGATGTAATCCATTGTGGCATAGACGCACAAGTTTGAGCATTAATTTGCTTTTCAAACTATATTGGTAATTTAAAAAAAAACGCAATATTATGGGACAAAATGCTAGATTATTTTGTAAAATCAAAAGTATTTATTGAGCTCAAATACAATTGATTAACAATCAATAATACCCAATAAGTACATTACAAAATAAATAAATTTATTGAAACAATGAAGCATATCAATTCATAGTGTGTAGAAAACATACATGTCATGGATCCAGAATTGTTGACTATCATTAGTCTCCTAAATTTGTAAAGGATGAGATCTAAGAAAAGTTAGGGTTGAAGATGGTTATTTCCTTCTCCCTAAAGCGTGTTCTACCAATCCCTTATATAAAATTTTAATGCTTTATTTACTTATATATATAGAGCAAAAGGAAACAATTGGGTTTAACCAATGAGTTTATCAAAGTAAGGCGAAAAAGATAGAACAATGGGCTCATAGGTAGTTAATATTAAACCATCCCATAAATAGCCCATAATTAACATGCATAATTACACAATTAAAATTGTAATATGATTATGCTTAGTCCATAATTAATAAATTAATCTAACATTCTCCCACTTGGATGACATAATCATAACTCAAATGTTTTCTCAATAGATTTACATAGCCATAACCAATCATATACAATTAACACACCAAGAGGATGCATAAATCGTACATAATCAGGCGCTACTAATCAAAATCATAACTCAAATGCTTCAACAAGAGACTTACATAGCCATAACCAATCATATAAAATTTATACAATCGAAGATGCATAAACGTATATACCAGGCACTACTAATATAGAAGCATTTCAATGACAATAATATTGATCAATAGAAAGAAAAAACATAATTCCGTCATTCATCTAATAAAAATGACACAAAATCATAAAATAATGACAAACGTCAAAATGTGCATGTAATAATGATAAAACATGAGCTTTCCTTACAAAATACATATGAAAAAGGCAGTCCCACTAAAACAAAGAGTCTAGGCTCTAAAATCCCATGCGGTAGCATGTTTTTGAAACACACAAATAGGTAAGTCTTTGGTTAATGGGGTTGCCAACATGCTAGTCGTAGGCGTGTACTCAACTAAAATGAAGGACTCTATAACTTTCTCTTTAACAAAAAAAAATAAATAAATTTCACATCAATGTGCTTGGAAAGAGAAGTGCTCCTAGTGTTCATAGAGAAACATACAACTGTGGAATTATCACAAAACAATTTTGGTGGTCTAGAAATTGATTGAACAACCTCCAAAGCTGAAATGAAGTTCCGCAACCATATTGCATGACAAGTAGCCTCATAACACGCCACATACTCTGCTTCCATAGTAGAAGAAGTTGTAAGTGTCTGCTTGACACTTTTTCCATGAAATAGCTCCTTCAGCCATCATAACGATATAATCGAAAGTGGACTTTTTATCATCAACAATACCTCAGACAATCGAATCACTAAACCAACCACCTCAAGAGTGTCAAGGCGCCGATATGTCAACATGAGATCTCGTACTCAAGATACCTCAAACTTTCTTAACCGCTTGCACGGCTCGAATTAAGATCACTCAACCCAACACGCCGATAAAAAGAATATCAGGGCGCAGCATACTTGAGCATACATCAGCTACCCACAATCAAGAATAAGGAACCGCTTTATCCGATCTCTCCAATATCATTACGAGGACATCGCCTTTGAAAATTTGTCACCCTTATAATCGTGTCTTACCAAAAGAACATGATTGCATATTGAACATTTTCAGAATGCGTTCAATATACGTATGTTGAGACAATCTTAGAATGCCACTAGGTCTATCGCAGTATCTATATGCCCAAGACATAAGATGCTTCCCCAAGATCCAACATATTAAAATGACTAAACAATAACTGCTTTGTCTCAACCAATAAGTGAGTATCATTGTTTGAGAGCAAAATATCATCAACATATAAAACCAAGAATATGTATTTGCTCCTAGTGAACTTCATATATATGTATTGATCCACGATGTTCTCCTTAAAACCATTGGCGGTGACAACTTCATTAAACCTGAGATACACTGGTTGACAACCTTCTTTAGACCATAAATGGATTTTTGGAGCTTACACACCATGTTTTCCTTACCAACCTCCTCAAAACCAGTAGGTTGAGACATGTAAACATCCTCAACTAAGTCTCTATTCAAGAAAGTTATCCTCACATCCGTCTTATGCAACTCCAAATCAAAATGAGCCACTATAGCTATAATAATGCGTGAGAATCTTTAGTGGACACGGGAGAGAAGGTTTCCTTAAAATCATTACCTTATCATTGACTGTAACCCTTAGCCACTAATCTTGCTTTCTATCTCTCTACATGTCCCTTGGCATCACGCTTGGTCTTGAACACCCATTTGCACCCAATAGGTCTGCAGCTATCTGAAAAATCTACCAAGCTCCACATTTTATCCTGTGACATGGAAGCCATCTCATCTTTCATTGCATCAATCTAGAAGTTAGATTGAGGACTGGCAATGGCTCCTTTATAGGTAGTTAAATTTTATACATCACCCACATCATACTCATGCTCTTGCAAGTAGACAATGTAGCCATCTGAAATTGTAGGCCTACGCACCCTCTCTAGCCTCCTCAAGGCTATATCCATGACTACATCTAGGGCTACTAGGTCTACATCTAGGGCTACTAGGTCTATATCTGTGGCATCGATCTACATCCTTAATTGGTTTTCATCGGCAAGGGTTAATGGAGCTTGGTCAATAAATGTGGTTAGAGAGATCGGAGGGAATGCAATAGGCACATGAATAAAAATTGGGTGTTCTTTGAACACAATTTCTCTTAGCCCTTAGCTTGTACCAGTATCATCCTCAAAATAGATAGCCTAATCTAACTCAATCACTCTGGCGTTGTGTGAATGGAAATAAAACCTAGAACCTCTTAATCCTACACAATAACCAATAAAGTACCCATTTATGGTTATTAGATCAAGTATCTTGGATTGCAGGTTGTACAATTTCACTTCCACTTTGCATCCCCAAACATGGAAGGGAAGAATACTAGGCTTCTTCTGTGACCATAACTCATATGGAGTCTTAGGAACATACTTACTAGGCACTTGGTTCGAAATAGCTGGAGTTTTCAAAGTTTCACCCCACAAGAACTCAGGTAGTGAGGAATTGACAAGCATACGTAGCACCATATCAAGAAGTATGCGATTCCTTCTCTCCGAATCCCATTATGTTGAGGAGTACCAAGCATTGTATACCGAACATCAATGCCACATTCCTGAAGGTACTTTGCAAATGGTCCAGGGTTGCGTCTCGTCTCATCATATCTACCATAATAGTTATCACCTCTATTAGAATGAACCACTTTGACCTTCTTCCCTTGTTGGAGCTCAACTTTTGCTTTGAAAGCTTTGAAAGCCTCCAAAGATTCAGACTTCTCAAAAATGAGCTCAACAAAACCATAATGGGAATAATTATCAATGAATGTGATGAAATATTTGTGGCCACCCATAGCAAGAGGAGTGAGTGGCACACAAATATATGTATAAATAACCCCAAGAAACTCAGTGCATCTATTAACCTTAGCATTCCTAACCTTGGCGATTAGTTTACCCTTTATGTAATCTACACAGTTATCAAAATATGAGAAATTAAGATCTAGAAGAATCTCATCCTTAATTAATCTCTCTATTCTTTGTCTAGAAATATGACCCAAACGCGTGTGCCAAAGAGTAGAAGACTTTTCATTCAATCTTAAACATTTCGTGCTACTAATAGTATTAACATCAGGGTAGCATAAATAGAAGGCAAAGAAAAAAAATTCTAATCTGTAAAGATTTCCACAAAGTACTCTAGTGCCAATTAATAGTGAATCTTAGTATAATTTAAATTTGTCAATGCCAAAAAGAAAAATATATCCAAGTCTATCCAAAATAGGTACTTAAATCAAATTTCTCCTGATTGAGGGTATGAACGCCACATCTTGCTATTCCAAAAAAATTTCCCGTACTAAGCTGCAATCTAAAAAACTCATAGAAAATCAACTTGGACTCTTATACCGTCTCACATGTACACATTGATTAAAAACAATAGTGTTGTTTTAAGCCCGTTTATTGCGTGTTTTACACTTCAGGTACTAATCAACTTAAATAACCCAATTAATACACTAAGGTCACAGCTATACTATTGATAATATTTTGTGGATATTTTTGTAGTTTTGCATTCCAATTACACCATTTTCTTAATGTTGATTCAAATACGATGAACCCAAGCCGAACTCGAAGCTACATGTGCAAATCAGAAGGCAATAGGAGCTAAAATGCAGAAGGAGAGAAGAGCAGTAGGAATTTTGTAGTGTTGCAAAATTTTTGCAACCTACTAAATTTCGCAACCTGTGAAAATTTCGTAGGTTGCCCTGTATGCTGTGTTGACTGCTTTTTGACCGTATTTTGTGGTTTTTTACCAAAATTCCCTTGATGTAATTTTTGTTCTTTCATACTTTTATGTAATTTCCTTGACTCTGAGCACTATATAAACTCAACCAAGCACATGTAACAGACGGTTTTTTAGTTTATCAATAAAATTGGCACCAAAGCTTTCAGCTTTCCCGACTGTGCAATTTTCTTTCACTTTCTCTCATTTTCGCATTTTCTCACCTGCCAAACACCCGTTGAGGATGACAACTCAAGGATGCTTATTAAACTCTCCTCTATCCTTGGAAGTTATGAGCCACCGGGTTAAAGGTTTGAGGTAATACACTGTCCCTCTGTTACCAACGCATCTATTATCATTTATGTTTCGTGATCTCACACGGGTTTGAATCCCCTGATGTTCCCCGAGTGGCTAGTACTTCGACAAGCTTTCAAGGCTCAATGGATACTTATTGCTGTGATCCACTTATGCTTTAATTAGTTTCCATTTATTAGCTCGCAGTTATAGTCCAAATGATGGTGCTAACTCCGCTGGAAACATTAATGGGTCATAAATGTTGTATACTAGGAAGGAAACTTCTAGGGGTCAGTTGTTATAGCCAAACCTAGATCCGGCTCGGGAAATGACTATAGGTCATCCTCCCCAACGCGAGGAAAAGGACTCGAGGACATTACAGTTACCTTGGAACCCTAAGCCCAGTGGTCCGAAACTTCGAGGAGTTCTTTACGCTTATTTCCTCTACGCTACGCTTTACAAGCCATCAACCTCACTGTTTTTACCAAAACCCCAAATTTAAAGTGGAAACACCAATTTCAATCAACTGTGACTCATTTATCATGAAGAAAACCCATCCCTGAGTTCAACGTTAGGCCACTATAAGGCATCGCAAAGAGCTTTGCTACTACAGTAGGGAATCCGGGATACAAAAATTGCTGATTCCTGACACCCATCGTGGCACTAATCGCGGGCGCCGTTGCCTGACGCGCCTTAGTGCAAGTGATGACCGCACCGGATTCTCATCACAAGTATTGCGAACTTAAACACCCTTTTTTATTTTACTTTTATTTCCTAGCACCACTGCTAGGTTGATTTAATTTTTATACCACCATACTCAAATTTCTTTGCTTATTCTTTTAGCCATAATAATACTTTGTATTCTCATTTTTGTTTCTTTACAGGCTGTCTTATGTTGTTTTCATAGACTTTATCCAATCCCGTGGGATAGGAACACTCCAAGCAGTGCATTAGATGCAACTGTCCCACGTATGTGGTTGTGAACAGGCCCACACTGTAATGTATTAGCCTCCACCGAGAGCAACAGTCAAGCAGGGATACCAAGAAACCCCAATGCCTACATGTCAATGAGGGACCATATACACCCACCAAGGGTGAGTGTAGCCTCATGCATTGTACCTCTTGCAGAAGACATAGTTGTCCTGCCTTATTTGGTGTCCCTGTTCCCAACCTTCCATAGTATGGAAAATGAAAATCCATACACACACATCCGGGAGTTTAAGGAAGTTTGCATAACTTTTATGGAGGGTGCAATCGATATGGATCTGCTTAAGTTGAAGGCCTTTCCCTTAACCCTGAAATACAAAGCCAAATTTTGGTTTAATTCTCTAAGGCCAAGAACCATCCAGAATTGGGCAGAACTGCATGCAAAGTTTTTAAGAAAGTTCTTCAGTGCACAAGGGACCAATAATTTGAAGAGGAAAATTTATACATTTGTTGCCCATGATAATGAGAAGTTCTACCAATGTCGAGATATATGGAAAACCATCGTTGCATACCCACACCATCGCTTTGATACATGGATGTCGGGTCAACCACTTTATGCATGTGGAATGTCTTATGCCACGAAGAAATTATCGGAGACTATGCGCTGAGGGGATTTTCGAAAGTAAGAATCCGCATGAAGCATGGACTTTCTCAACTATGCGTAGCTGAAACCTTCCAAAGCTCGGGATGAGCCAAACTGAGATAGATAGGATGAGGCCACCACCAAATCAAGGGGAGGCATATACTCGCCTCGCAGGACAAGGAGATTCAAAGCAAAGTCATTCCACCTTGGCTAGAGGTCGAAGAGCTTTGAAATGAGGAATCGCACGAGGTATGAGTAGTGACCGAGGCATCTATGCTTCCAATTCAACCATGCCTTCAATTGTCAATCCATTAAGCACCAAGGAGAGCATTGCCCAGTGTGCCTTCGCAAGAGACTGCGGGCTCGAACAAGCCAATGCAAGTACACACAAGCCACCGTACCACAACCCCATACAAAGAATACCTACAAACTCCCAATCGAAGGAACCACCTTAACCTCTCCCGAAACCAAAACCTCTCCCTATGGGGCTCACAACGACAAAGAAGAACATGGATCCTCAAACTCCCAGCCACAACAACCACCGCTATCTTCATCTCCAATTGAACAAGCTATGAACTCGAAAGGCGGTGGGCAGGTAACTTTGTGGAGAAACAAAAGGCACTGAATGCCCAAGGCAATCAAAGAATTGACACGGTGGAGAGCACACTCAATAAGAAAATGAGCAATCTACACTCATAAATTCTCAAAGCATGACAAACAGAAGCCGAAATTTCCCAAAATAAGGACAACCCGCAGATTCAACCAAGACTATCCAACCAGCAGCAGGTGCAGGAAAAGGGGAAATTCCCCTCTCAGACACAACCAAATCCCAGGGGGCTGCATGAAGTGAGCTCTTCCAGTGAGCCGAATTCTCGGATGGATGAAGTTAAGGCAATCATCACATTGAGAAGTGGTAAAGAGCTCAACTAGCCAACACCCAAAGCAGTAAAACAAGGCTGTGAACTAAGAAACTAAACTGTGGCGGGCGGTGATCAAGGCATCGCAGAAAAATAACACACCCCACATTTTTTCTCTCAAGCACTAAAAGCTAAAAGAAGGCTACACTAGCAAATGCTGTGGCGTTCAGGCAGGCAAAGGTCAACATCCCCGCTTGATTATGATCAAACAAGTCCCCACCTATGCAAAATTTCAAGGACTCAGGTACGTGAAAAGAGGACTGAATGTCGGGAAGAAGGCCCCTGACGAACAAGTCGGGCATTATCCAATGCAAGACTCCAGCCAAGTACAAAGATTCAAAGTTGTCCAACCATCCCTTGCAAATATCGAGGAACTTGTGTAGAAAAAGGCGCTTTACTAGACTTGGGTGCAGCAGAATTTTCCCTATTCGATGTACAAGCAAACAGTCGAGAACTAAAGGCCACCTCCATCACATTGTCTCGCAGATAGATCCATCAAGATACCAAAAGGACAATGGAAGACGTTTCTCATCCAAGTGACAAATTCTAACGTCCGCTGGATTTCATATAGGACTTGATATAGAACAAGTTGCAACAGGGGTCAACTATGTGTCTATCATCCTAGGGAGACCATTCTTGGCCACCTCCAATGCGATTATCAATCACGAAATGGTGTTACGCAACTCACCTTCTAAACATGACCTCGAATCCAACATCTTCCACTTGAGTAAAAAGCACATGCAACCAAAGGAAGATGGCTCAAGAAGTTTGTACTGTCGACACAATCCGAGGAACAGTCGACCAAGAGGATGCAGATCGGCCGATCAAGAACTCGGGCCGAGTGTTCAAGAGCAACAAGAAGCCTAAGACATGAAACTTGTGTAGGGGCAATGGAGAAAAAAACAAAGAAATTATGCCTTTGATAATTGAGGAAGGAACCAGTGAACCCCATAAATTGGAGCTCAAACCGTTGCCTGTGGAGTTGAAATATGCCTATTTAGGAAGAAAGAGAGCAAAGGTCCAGCTTTTCATTTCATCCTTGCTCTCGCACTTCACAAGAAGGTAGTCCGTCAGACATCCTAAGTGGGAGGAACAAGCAAGCCCTGGGTGGAAGATTATTGATCCGAAGGGTATTAGGCCTAAGTTTGCACCCATCACATCTACTCAGAGGAAGAGGCAAGGTCAAGAGCGCCCATGTAGGCGACTCAAACCCACATATGCAAGCATGGTTAGAGTCGGGTACTAAAGTCGCAGAGTCGCATCATCTCTACCCCATATCGATAAAGACTGGGCGAGTCCAACCCGTAGTGCCTAAGAAATTAAAGGGGCAACCACCTGCATAATGAAAAGGAGAGGAGATGCCCACCCGCTCTTTTACCACGTAGTCGGAGGGTATGTATTGATTATAGAAGGCTAAATGAGGTGAGACCAGGAAGGATCACTTCCCCACCCTTCATGTGATCGCCTTCGAGAGGATTTCCGTCGCCCCTTCTAATGCTTCCCCCTGGATGGCTGTTCAGATACCTTCAAATTGAAATTGTTGCGTAAGACCAGGAAAAGACCACCTCTCATGCCCATTTAGCACATATGCATATTGTGAGGATCGTTCCCTTTTGGCCTCGTGTAATGCTCCTTGCTACATTTCAGCATCGTATGCCTGCATTTGATTTGGTAGAGCGCACATGGAGGTTTGCAGGATGACACATGGCCACGGGGAGCTTTGAAGACGCCTAATCAACTCAAACCGTCCTACACAGGTGTATAGAGAAAAGCCTGGTTTTGAACTGGGAGAAATGTCATTTTATGGTCAGTCGGGGAATAGTATTGGGGCATATTATTTCAGAAAAAGGGATCAAAGTTGATAAGGCAAAAATCGACTTGGTTTCCAAACTGCCCTCCCCCACAAACATCAAGACTGTAAGGCAATTTCGGGGGTACGCAGTTTCATAGAGGTTCATCATGGACTTCAAAATAGCCAAGCCTCAGACAAAATGCCGGAAAAGATAACTTAGTTTTGAGATGCAGGTCGCCAAAAGTGAGTTTTTGAGGAGTTTGAAGACATTTTGACTCATCGCACTAATAGCTGAGTCTTAACTGCAATTACCCTTCAAAGTGATGTGTGATGCAAGCCACATGGCCACTGAGCAGCTTCTCGCACAAAGGGAAGGAGGAAAGCCTTATGTGGTCTATTATGCAAGCAAGAGACCGAATGAGGCATGTGAGGAATTACACAACCACAAAAAAAGGAGTCGTCGTGGTCTATGCCTTATACAAATTTCGAGCTATTTTATTGGCCTGGACATAACAATATTCACCGATCACTCAGCCTTGAAATACCTTCTCACCAAACAAAATGCTAAGGCTAGGCTTATCAGTAATTCTCCTCGCTGCAAGAGTTTAACTCGTAAATCGTGGACAAAAAGTGGTGAAAATGTTGTTTGCCGATCACCTATCAAGATTAACACCGCACACAACACTCACAACCCTCCGATCAATGATGAGTTCCCCCGAGGAGTCATCGCTCCCGGTCAGGAGGCACCCCGGTATGCCTACTGCAAATTACTAAGTATAGGAGCTACCGCCAGGTGAAAAGCACAAGACAAGAAATTCTTCTTTGAAAAAATTCACTCATATTATTAGGAGGAACCATTCTTGTATCAATACTATGCTAACCGTGATAATTGTAAGGTGTAGCCTATAGAGCAACCAGAATCCTCGCCACGCTATGAGAATGAGCCCTGAGACCACTCTCATTCCCGCAAAACTCCTAGGAAGGTGCTCCATCGGGATTTCACCGGGCCCTTTCAAGTGACGCCATACCATGCAAGGAATGCGACAAATGCTAAAGGTCAGGGAAGATTTCACCATTACATGATGCCTTTAAAACCCGATTTTGGTAGTCGGACTTTCGACGCATGGGGGATCGATTTCATGGGACCATTCCTTCCTCCTCGATACCTACATTGGTGGAGCTGACCATGTGTCCAGCGGGTCAGCTGGCCGCAGGCCAGACCACGTGGTGGTATTGAAATTTGCAGAGAATATATTCTGGGATCAAGGTCCCCAAAGCCTTAATTAGTGATGGAGGTCTTGTACTTCTAAAACAAACCTTTGAGAGCCTCCTCACTGGTATGGTGTCAAGCATAAAGAAGCCACCCATACCACCCTCGGGACTAGTGGCCAAAGTCAACTGTTAACAACAGAGAGAGGATTAAGACAATACCCATGAAAGCTGGTAAATTTAATCTAAAAGATTTGGTCTCTCAAGTCAGCCACTTCCTCAGATACAGATGCACCTACAAGACCATTTCCTTTGCATGTCTCCTTATTGTGGCTGGTTTATACAGTCTACCACTTGCCCGAAATTGAATACAAGGCATGGTGGGCAGTAAAATTTGAACTCGACATGTGGGCGCAGTTTGGTCTTAAAGGCTCCTCGATATGATTAAGAACCGAAATGATGCCTCACTCAACTCAAAATTGCAAAAGATGTTTCGAAGAGGTGGCATGATCACCGATAGCTCGCGAACATCCAAAAAGGGGACCAAGACACGCTTCCTACGACTCTAAGCTCCACCTCTTTCAGTAAGTTTAAATCAAGATGGATCGCTTATTCACCATCCAAGAAGTTTACCTCTAATGGTTCAATGTGACCAAGCCATCGCCAAAGACAATTATGTCTCCGGCTATCAATGGCTAAAAAGGTCAAACCATACGCAGCTCAACATCTCAATGTGCACAAGGAGGAAACTTCCTCGACTCTCCATGAAACCCTAGCCACATTTGGGAGTGACTTCTACAGTATCTCAGAAGTCACTATAATTTAATTGCTTAATTTTGTAATCTTTGCGGTCCCTTGTTGTTGGTCAATTTGTTTTTTTTCAAATTTTCTCTTTAAGCTTGTCTCTAATAATTTTCAGCTTTTTGTAGTGTGTTATATAATGGGAGAGCACAGCCAAGAATGTAGCACAATTTCGCAACTACTTAATTTTAGGCGAAATTCTTTGCAACCTCGCAAATTCTCACAGTTGCACTGCTCGTCTCCCGCTCTCTTTCATCTTCCAATCAAGGACGTCCTGCCTTTGCCAACCCTCCAAAATTTTTATTTCTTTTTTAAATTTGGCCATTTAATAGGCACTTAGTCGGCATTAATTGAGCAAGACCTTTCACTTACCTCCTACCTCTATATAAACCCCACCTTCCATTTTCATTTCAAATTCCATTTCCCGTCCAAATTCCTCTCTTTCTCTCCCTCCTCCTTCAGCCATCCAGTGTGAAGATCCATGATGGCCCACAAGTTTTCCCGCCAGTGGTGCAGCTCCTCCCTCCCCACCCGCTGCGCCTCCTACCACCTTCCTACCGTCAATTACTACTCCAAAGAAATTAAATTCGCCACCTTATTCACCATCAAGTACCACCTGTGGCAATCCCGCTCTGGCTCCTCCTCTCCCATGCCCCCGCCCAAGGAGATACCACACTCTGCCACCCCCCACTCCGCCTGCCCCATCACATCCCAAGCCCACTACAGGCCCCACCTGCCATGAGAGCCAAGACCTCAGCTCAGCAGAAGCCTTCTCCAGAGTCAGCACCTTGAAACACAAACACACCCACAAAACTGTCTCCATCCCAGAATTTCCCACCCATTAGCTCAACTCGTGTGTCCCATCCCAGAATGCTGATCACAAGAGAGTGGATCCACATGCGAGGTTCATTATGATCTCCCGGAATTTTCCGCCACCTGTGAGCTCGAGACTGACACGAAGAAGACTGGAGCCGCTCATACACTCGCGCCACCCTCTCTGATGATCATTGAGTTCACCACATGATGACATCAGCGCTGAGCCTAACCCGCGCCTCTTCATCGACGGCGCGCCGTGATACCAGTGGCCCTAACATCACAACTACTGACCTTTTCATGATCCAACCCAGCTTTATAGCAATGGCCCATCCTCTCGCCAGTGAGATGGGTCCAGTTTTCCCGGACACTACCACCGGGATCATCTCCTGCCCAGGAGGTCCCGCCGCACATGCTGCTTTATGCACTTATTTCGCGTCAATCTTTTCCACTCTAAAGATATAAATTCAGAGGGGAGAGGAGCCATCTAGAAACTCATACCATATATCTATGGTTTCTGCCCACCTCTAATCTGAGCTTATTATGACATCCTTGGATCCACTTCATGACAAGGTACATCGCAGAGTTTGCCCTAAGCCGAGTCCACGCCCCATTATTCCTCGACTCGTGCTTTGCAGCAGAAAGAAGGCCCACTTTCCCTAAGAGCCTCAGATTGAGCTGCCGCCAGACTCAGGTCGCCTATCAAGGACGGTGGCAATAATTATGCCCCGCCTTGACTATCCGCCACCTGGCTCCACTGACCAAATTAGTCGTCGATATTCCACCTAAGACTGTTCTTTACAATGCAGCATCGAGGAGCCTCGTGCTCCAAATTTCTCAAATTCTCCAACCACCACTGCCTCCAATGCCTCCGCTTCTGTGATGCAATCATCCTCCGCCCGACTACTCATGCCCACTACCCATTCTGTATATTGTCGGGTCACACTTCGCACAACCCCAACAAATTTCCATCAAATTATCTCCACCCTGACTCGATCATCACGGATGCAACCGCACATCTCTCCTACCACATCAGATCACTTCAGCGACACCCATGCAAACCCCAGCAGACAGAGACACCACACCGAGGTCGCTATGAGCCACCAAGGCCACACCGCACGTAATTAGGCCATCCCATGCATCAAGATCACCTGGGTCTCCCACGATCTCCCAGATGTACCCGTCAGCCTTTTCCGTCCTTCTTAACAGACCAAATTTCTCTCCACCACTCTGCACTCTAGATGTGCTAGCAGTCGGAAACAATGGCAACCACTCCCACAAAGATTCTCAAATCATTCAGCCGAGACACCCTTCACCTACAATTAATTGTTGAGGTAGCACTTCCTCCGCGCCTTTCCAATCCACACCTATCAAGTACAATGGTACAATTTGGCTCGGGGGAGAGTTAGGCTGCTTAAGTGATTTTTCTTATACTGTATATATTTATTGTGTTTACACTTTCTTTCAGTCTTGATCGTATGTATAAGCAAAGCCCATTTTATGTTTAGTGGCTTCCTTTTTGCTTCTTTTTTGGAGAAAGTCATGGAAAAGTTGAAAATTTAGTGATACACACTATTATACATATCATTGCAACATTTTTGCCCCCATTTTTTTTTTTTTGTGGTTTTGCCTATCCTTTAAGTTGAGAAATTGAAACACTGCCCAGTGCCATTGATACTAGATTAGTTCCATGCATGATTAAGTGGGTTGGTCACTGAAGTCCCATTTCAATCTTTTCTTCCACCTTAGCTAGCCAATAATCGTGCACATCAATTTTCTTTAATAACTCGAGAAACCGTACATAACTCCCTTTATCGTAAAACCCAATTCCTAGTTTGCCGATCAACTGAAAAGGTTATGGTTCTCAGAATAGAAGGCCAATGTGTCCCAAAATAAAAAGAAGAGAAAAAGAAAAGAAAAGAAAAGAGAAAGAAGAAAGAAAAGAGTAAAAGCCGGACGCTTACCTTGAAACCCACACATCCCAGGGTTTGCATCATGGAAAGTCTTTGAAGCCCCTGCGTCTGTCTAGCTGGCTGAACATCACTTGGGTTGCTCACTACATGAGTGGATGGAAGATATTGAGCTGTCGAAGTCGGAATTGAATCTATTCAGTCCCAGAAACCCGAGGAGTGATGGTCGAGAGATCCTCATGACTCGATGCCCTAAGCCTTAGTCAGGCCTGGAGTCATCTATACCTAAATTCTTATTACACTAATCCGTGAGGCCTATTTCAAACATTGCATCCTACGATACAAAAAGAATTATGACAAAACAAGAACCATTTACTTTGTGTTGGCCAAGGAGCTGACTCAGCAAAGAACTTAGTCAGTAGAGACAGCTTAGGTGTAAAGTTATCGCGAAACCGATCATGACATAAACACTTAGATTTCCAAGTTTCGTGGTTGATTCCTTAGGATATTACCTTCCGAAATCGGGTCCTCGTATGACATTTATTCTCCCAAGCTCATCATAGCAGGGTCTCAATCATTCACACTGAGGGGAGGGCATTACTTATTTATACACTTTTAAAATACCATCCCTTGCGATTAGCATAACTTTATTCGTTTCTTCCTTTCTCATTAAGGGACTAGCAATGTGTCGGTTGGGGAGCATTGCGCCCAAATAGTGTTGTTTTAAGCCCCGTTTATTCCAGGTTTTGAGCACTTTGTGCAATAATCAACCCAGAGATAACCAAATCGGGACACTAAGGTCCCAAATATACTATCGATCATATTCTTGTGATATTTTGTAGTTTCAGATTCCAATTACACCATTTTCTTCATGTCGATTCAAATGATGAACCCGAGCCGAACTCAAAGCTTCATGTGCAAATTAGAAGGCAACAGAGCAAAATGCAGCAGATGATGATGTACAGAATCTCATGATGTCATGAATTTCGCAAACCCGCGAATGTTGCGAAAATTTCGCAGGCTGCCCCGTGATGGCCGTGGATGATCGTGCTGGATCAGATTTTATGGCTTTTACCAAAATGCCCTTGATGTAATTTTTGGTTCTTTCATACTTTATGTACTTTGACCTGCACTATATGTCAACTGCCATGTAAATTGCAGCTTTTTAGCTCATCACAAAATTGGCGCCAAGCTTTCACCTTTCCCTATGCAAGTCTTTCTTTCACTTTCCTTTCATTTTCTCACCCATTTAAAACACCTGAGGGATGACAACCAAGGGATGCTTGCCAAACCTCCTCATCCAACAGGAGGGCCACCGGGTTAAAGGCCTCGAGGTAATACACCATCCTCTCGCTACCAATGCGCATATCTATTATCACTATACTTATGATCTCACGCCTAATCCCCGTGATGTACCCCCGAAAGTGGCTATTAGTGCATCATGCTTTCAAGGTCATGTGGATTTATCATGTGACCACCGATGCTTTAATTAGTTGCCACTATTAGTTTCTTTGTGTTAGATCCATGATGGTGCTAATCGTTTGAAACATTAATGGGTCATAAATGTTGTATACTAGGAAGGAAATCCTAGGGGTTAGCTAAGAGAATGGGCCTAGATCCTACTGGGGAAATGACTATAGGTCATCCTCCCAAAGACGAGGAAAATAATCTTAGACATTACAGCTACCTTAGGAACCTGCTTCCAATGGTCCAAACTGTGGGTGAGCCTTTACAATTTATTTCTACTGCTACATTTCGCTTTTACAAGCCATCAACCTCACTGCTTTTACTAAAACCTAAATCCAAAAATGGAAACACCAATTTCAATCAATCGTGATTTATTTAGCATGAAGAAAATCCATCCTCGAGTTCAAACTTAAACATTATATCAAGAAGAGGCTTTGCTATCGCAGTGAGGAATCCTAGGATATAAATTTTGTTGATTCTAGTACACCTACTGTGGCACGAATCACACGTACTACTCCAAACTAGTTAGGCCTCTTTTGTTTATCACTGCTTGCATAGAATTGCAAGAGTGAATTGTAGCACTACTATCTAACCCCCAAATATCATATGACACATCGATATTTGATTTAAAAAAAACATTCACCCAATAATTATCATATAGCTAATTTTTTTCATTATTTGAAAACTTTGGCTATTTCTCGCTTTATAAAGATCATAATTCCTTCGCATTTCTTAATTCATGGAATGCTGCATAGATAGATTCCTCCATATGATTCTCCATGATCATCAAACAACAACTATTAGAGTACTCTTAGTTCTCATAATTTTTCATGTGCGTAACTCTCAATAAAGGGGTTTTGAGGAGCTCTAACATTCAAGACTGTTCAGCTTTCATAATCACAAATTCATCATTAGATATTTAATCCATTGCTTATAATTAGTCCTATTAAGTTTCATGATGGCAGAGAACAGGGGAAAGCTTAAAGCTGAAGAATAAACAAGAGAGCAACGAAAAAAAATACATATAAACAAAGACATGCAAATTGATCCATTCTTCAGCTTACCAAATGACCCACAAAAGTGTTCACCAAATGCTAGAGTCTATAAAATACAAAAAAACTCATACACATGTAAGAGCAGTTCACCAGCCATCACAACCAAATGCCACCGACCGACGGTAGTAAAATTTACGCTCATGACACTAATAAAATCTCTTCACCAAATTAAGCATTATACCAAATAATCAAGTCATGTATAGGAAAATTTCACCATCCATATGATCTTAGAAAATTTACGCCAGAAGACTGAGAAATTACAATTACATTATCAATCCCAAAAAAAAATTCGACATTCTCAGACTCACGATAGGTAAGTTCTAAAGCATTCAATATTTCTTAAAATTCAAAAATGAATTTATTGCTTAAAAGGATAAAATAATTCAAGTAAATAAATTAAATAAAAAAATGAAACTAGTAACAACCATAATCGAAGAGAGATCGATTTCATATTCTATTCGTTTTGAAAGAAGAAAACTGCTTATCTTATACATATGCATTTTTCGCTGCATCCCAACCATCAATGTGAAATAAAAGAATTAAAAAAATAATTATATGTACAACTTCCCATACATAATGATAATCAAGATTAACAATAAAAGAATATATATATATATATATATATATATATTCTTTGATTGATGTTACTAGCCATCAATTGTTAACCAAATAAAAGAAAAAAATTTGGATTTCTTTTATAGATAGTATGGTAGTCAAATTGGCAAACTACTTTTGCAGTGACAAAAAAAATTTGTTTAAATGGTTTTGAATCAATATTGATTTTAAATTACTACATCACAATTTTCTGGCTGAATGTGAGAACAAAAAACAAAACCCTGAAATACAAAAAACATATATGACAGCTTCAATATCAATTAAAGTTGTTATAATACCAATTGCTAGATTATTTTGTAAAATCAAGAGTATTTATCGAGCCTCAAAACAATTGATCAATAATCAATAATAATTGGTTTAAATACATTACAAAATAAATAACTTTTACTTAAAACAATAAAGCATATCAATTGCATGTGTAGAAAACATACATGTCATGAATCCCGAATTGTTAGCCTTCATTTTTTACAAAACAAATTCATTTTGTTTTCAAACCAAAATCTTTTCGATGTTACACCTCAATTATCATTTGATGCTAAAACTCATGTGTCTTTACGGGTAGTTAATTTTCGGGTGTCACACAAAGAGTTTCTCGCACACCTAGGAAACTTTTACGTGCTTTTCATCGGAATTATGTCTAACCATAACTAATCTGTCTTTTTCACCCGAGAGGGTGTTTGAACCTCGCATATTATCTCGACACAAGTTTTCTTACCCCATTACCAACCGAATGTACTATGGACTTAGTCCCACTTAGCCAAGCCCACCCAATCAAACACCACACGCATTGTTGATTTTTCAACTATGTACTCACACCCATTCAATGCGATGTCCCCGTGCATATGCAATGCAATGAACCATTGCATGTTATGTCACGCTACATGTATAATGAATGCTACACAGACAACTCAAACAACACAATTCATCATATGTCATGGACAATTATCTTAATTGCATATAATTTCCATACAATCACACATTCCATGTTAATATTATATTTATACATTATTACATCTATATATCTTATCACAACTGGCCACCAAGCATGTTATTCAAAACTAAAGCAATAACACTTTGATCTCGAGGCTAAGTGTACAGGTGCCCACAAAACGCTTCTCAAGATAAGCCATAAACAGGCTACCAAACCATCCATCCATAAGCCTCAATCATGCCCTAAATGGGGGACGGGAAATAGTCTGCAATTCAGTCCTATAGTAGCATCGACCACCCCCAATCTAATCCAACACTGACACAAAACAAATAAATGTACTTAAGTTTGTATAATCCAAGAATGAGATGGATCATAACTTAAGCTATAGAGGTTCAATTTGGGTGATTCAAAAGCCTAACATCAACTTCACAAATGCATCGTTAACTTATATGAAGAACACGAGTCCAAATTCCCTTCATTTTCCAATCAAACCGGGGCCTCCAAATTCTGTGACATAAATAATTAATTCACTTAACCGTGATAGTCCTATAGAATGGAATGGGACGATAACTCAGCTACAGAGGTCCACCTGGGTGATCCAAAGCCTAAAATCAACTTCACAATTGCAACTACAACTTCTATGAAGATCACGAGTCAAAATCCCCCCCGTTTCCCAACTGAAAACCAATCCCGAATTCTGGACATAAACAATTAAACAGCCTAAGCTGTGACAGTCCTTGGAATGAAATGGACCATAACTTGAGATGTAGAGGTCCAATTTGGGTGATTCAAAAGCCTAACATCAAGTTCACAATTGTAGCTACAACTTTATGAAGAACACGAGTCCAAATTCTCTGTTTCCCAACCAAAAACCACCCTAAATTCTCGATAGTTTGTAGGTCAAACATGAAAAAATGCTTTCCCAATACCCCAAATCTAATCAAAAAGCCCTTAGGCGTAAAACACAATTTCAAACATCCCCTTAGACGTAATAAACAATCAAACAGTCCTGGGTGGAAAAATAAAACAAAAGCAGGAAGAATCCCTACCTCTCGGCTTAGTGTCACTCACTAAGAAGCCTACCTAGGCCCGAAATCCTTGATTTCCGAAACCTCCTCCTTGGATATTCGATGAAACCCTCCTTTGCATGTACACATAGCCCTCATGAGCTGACTTAATTTTCACTTGGCTCAACGAGACTCGACTAGCTGAATCTGAGGATCAAGAGAGAAACTTGGTCTCTTCTTTCTCTCCTCTCTCTCATGTATTGCAGTAAATGAGACCCTTTTTGTCTCCAAAATCCGATTTCTTCTAACTTATCTCTCAACTTAAAAATGCTTAGCCCACATCACGCCAATGCAAGCATGACTTGTTTAGTCCATTTTGTTCAAACAATTATTTATCTTGGCTTAAGTTCAATTTATTTTATGTAAACTTTGATTTTATTTTATTTTCACTCTGGATATTTTTTCTCAAATCCCGCTTTTTTTGTTATCCACTGCACAGACGCCTTTAAAATCATGAAAATTCGAATGTCTCGAATTCAACAAAATTGGCCCGGCAACTAGGTTTCACGATGAATCCAACTAAGTGAGGTCCTAAGCCGCCACTCAGAGATCTAGAAATTTCTAGGCTTTCAACCTCGCATTATTTCGATAATTTAATGCTTTATCTTTTTTCAAAATTAATTTTCCCTGGGCTACATTCTCCTCTTTTAAAAGAATTTCACCCAAATTCACACATGCATACACATCCAATCACATGCATATGTAGCAGTCATTCAATGTCAAATGATTAAAAACGTACCTTCGTCCTCAAATAGGAAAGGATAATTGACATGCACAGTGCCTTCGCGTTCCCATGTTGCTTCCTCCACTCCTCTATGGCCGCCACAACATCTTTACTAGCCTCACTAGCCTCACTTTCTCACAGAAACCTGATCCCGACTCATCGATACGAACATGTCCCTCCTCAAGGTCCATCTCGTGATCAACAACAAGCTCGCTCCAATCCATTACATGAGTCAGATCTGGAGTATACTTCCGAAGCATGGAAACATTGAACACCGCATGGACACTCGATAAACTTGGCGGTAGTGCCAGCTAGTAAGCAACTGTGCTAACTCTCTCGAGTACCTTGAAAGGCACAATATACCTCGATGATAGCTTTCCCCGCTTGCCAAAACTGACTACTCCACTCTTAGGCATTACCTTCAAGAAGACATGATTCTCCCACTCAACTTGTAGAGGTCACCGCCGCTGGCCCCGCTTCACAGAGCCTTCTACTCCGCTCTAAGCCATGAGAAGACGCTTCTTATCAACTCCACCTTCTCAAAGGTATCTCTAACTAATCCAGACCCATAAAGAGTCTCTCCACCACCTCCGTCCAACAGACTAGAGATCGAAACGGCCTCCCATATAACTATTGTTGTATGCGAACTCCACTAAGGGTAAATTGCTCTCTTCCTAACTTACCTCGAGATCCGCGACACACGCCCAGATTACGTCTTCCAAAATTGACGGCTCTCCGGGTCGACCGGTCCGTCTGGGATGAAAAGCAAAGGCTCATAATCAACATGTCCATGGTCATTGAAACTCTTCAAATGAAAGCAACCCGGGATCCCGATCCGATACAATAGATACTGGTACTCCATGTAACCTGACAATCTCACGTATATACAACCTATCGAATTCCTCCACTATGAAGGTCATTTGCACAGCTAAGAAATGTGTCAACTTCATAAGCCGATCCACAATCACCCACACCACATCATGCCCTTGTGATGTTCGTGGTAAGTGAGCCACAAAGTCCACTTAGATATGCCCCATTTCCACTCAACTACAATCCATCATCGGAGTAACCCCATCGGGCCTCAGCCGCCAGCCTTTACTTCTAACACGTGAGACATCGACGAACAAAGTCTCCAACGTGTTTCTTCATCCCACTCTAGTAGTAACGGTGACGAAGATCATGGTACTTCTGCGTGCCACCTAGATGCACAGAAAAAAGAGAACAATGGAACTCCCTGAGGATCTCCCTCTCTCGCATCACCGCAATGGGAACTACCGACTCCATCCCTCGGCACTTCAAGACTACCATCCGCGTGTGTATGGCCCAACCTTCATCACCCCTGCATTCGATCGTGTTCGGTCCCCGATGGACAAGATCTCGTGTCTTGTCCTCAACCCCACCACTATGCTTAGCAGGAGGCGAGCCACTAAACTTTAAAGTAAATTTAAGCCCGATCTCAGAAGGTGTACTCGAATCGTCCCAAAAGCCCTCGCATCTCGCTACTCGGGAAAGCCACACTAGCCACTTCTTATGATCAATGAGCGCATTAACCACCACATTTTCTCTCGCGGATGGTAAACCCAGCAAAATCATAGTCATCTAGATAATTCATCCACCACGTCATGTTTGAGTCCCGCTAGCAGAAATGTACTTCTCGTGACTTCAGGGTTCGAAACACCTCGAATGTTTCATTATAAAGATACATTTTAATTTACTCCGATTCACAGACGGCTGATTACTACCCAAATAGTGCTATTTTACACCCTACTAACATGTGTTATGAGCACTTTTTTGTGGTACTAATCGCCTTAATTAACCCATGGCACATTAGGGTCCTACTTTACTTTACTAATCACATTTTGTGGAAAATTTTGTAGTTTTCACAAGCTTTCTATGCAAAGTGATTGCCAGTTTCACACGAAGAAGCCAAGTTGAAATCTGTGTCAGCTACGTACTAGAAGAAGAGTGAGCATAAAGATATATGAGCCAGTAGACTCACTACGAAATTTCTCGCAAGATAGTCGCTAAAATCAGAGCCACCGCGACTTTTCGTAGCGGCGCAAATTTGTCCCATTTTTTTGTCCCCATTGACTTTGTTGAGCTAACTTTGTGGGATTTCCTTAAATTACCCTTAATGTACAGTAGGGTAAATATATTTTTGTAATTTCGTGGATCAAAGATATAAGCTCATGTTACATCAGACTGTAAACCGTCGATGATCAATACATTGACTCGGAATTTTTCCCGCTCCTGGGCCTCTCATTTTCTCGTCACAAATACCTCCAGATTACCAACCTCAGAGATATGCCAAACCCCTTTATCCTGAAGCAGAGGACTACCGGGGCTAGCTGTGATCTCAAGTAACTGAGGTTTCTCATGTTTTTTAACGCATGCATTTATTGACATTTATGTCTCTGTTTTTCACACTAGGTTCCAACCCCTTTGATGCACCTTGAATGACTAGTACTTGCCAATCTTATAGGGTCCAGTGGATGCTTATTACTAGATCCTACTTGAGAGATTCGTTATCGCCATTTATTACCACCGTAAGATGGGTCAGTGGAGTTTAGTTTTCACCGGTCCCGAGCGCAATGCCGACAGCCATCTCTCAAAAGGAAAATGGCTAGGTTTAGTTTTATAGATAAATGAAGATCCGTTCAGAAATGACTATAGGTCATCCTCTCAACTGAGGAAATGCACCCGAAACTGATAGCTTCAAGGAGTCCTCTTTATATTTCACTTCACTTTATTTTTCGCTTCACCACCAAAAAATCAACCTGCTTTTTACAAAAGCCTCAAATCCAAATTGAATTCACCATTTTGGCCTTAACTGCAAATCATTTGTGCAAAGAAATCCCATCCCTGTGTTCGACCCTAGAGCCACTATACTGCAGTAGCCATGCTACAACATAGGAGAAATTAGGTTTATAAATTTTGTTGATTCCGGACCACACTTCGTGCATTCGAATCACTGGCATAACTCATTATTAATAGAAAAAAAAGAGTTGATTTTTGGTAATCCGTCTCGTTGAGAAATCCATTTATTGGAGTCGCCACTTACTTTTTATTTTTATTTTTTTAAATGGGGAAATTGAAGTAAGAACAAAAAACCCAGATAACTCAAGGAAAAGCATACCTAAAACCCTCGATTTCTCGGTCCCAGATCGTATATTTATTGGAAGTTACTCACGAGGTAGTATTCCTCAGCTCGAAACCCTGCCTCTATTAATGAATTGGGCACATAGAGCATATGGGCTCAAAGATCATTGACCTTAGGCTATGTGGATGATATGAATCACACAAACTAACTCCCTAGATTCGGGCATGCATATAAACCCAACTAGTCAAAGCAAATGGTACGCACTGAGGTCCCAAGCCATGTGTGAGAATAGATTAGTGAGCAGCTAATTACTGACAAACACATAACAAGCATTCAAGATTAAGCACCATGCATGCATATGAATTCCACAATCCTAAATCAAAGTGCGTACCTATGGTCCTTAGTCATGCACTGTAGGATTCACGACTATCCCCTCCCCCCCGATTTTTTCTTTTTTCTTTTCTTCCTCCAAAACCGGTTATCCACGCCTTCAAATATTTAGGAAATCCCCTTCAAAATGAGAGAGACCATTCCCACTAAATCTAGAGAATCTCCTTTTTTTTTTTTCTTTCTTTCTTCTTTCTTCTTTCCTTCTTTCTTTTCTTCATTTTTTTTCATTCACTTTCCGGTTTTTTTTCTGTATTTCTCCTTCATAAACATTCCGAGCTCACTCCATTTTGCACCCTTTCACCCAGGAACTCGGCTCCCACCGCCGCACTTCCCGTACTCCATAAATACTCCTCTATTCACGAGGTCAAAAGCTAGCCACATTAACTCATTTGCTTATCCACCAAGTATCCAAGTGGACCCAAGGTGGGTCGTAAGAAACCCATAACATGGCCCAAAACGTGACCTAACCCATGCCTAGGATTGATCTGGGGCTTATAGGCCCGAACCAAGTAGGAATTGGGCTAAAAATCACTCAACCGGGCTTCATACAAGTCGCATTAATGATCCGGTTTGAACTGATTCAACCTGGTCATCTTATTGAAAATATGAAATTTTGTTAACGATTTCCTAAAGAATAATGAGTCCAACAAAAAAACAAATACAAGAATCTAAGTTTTTGATGAGGAGACATGACCAAAAGCCAGGTGTCTCGAACTCAAGTGAATTGTCGAACCTACTGATCCTGCTCCCAATCGTCGATCCCGCAAGAAAATTCTTCAATTTTTTATGGAATTCTCAATAAGTAAGGAATCCAAAAAAAAAACAGTGCATGATTTCGAGTCCGGATGATGGAGATATGACCAAAACAAGCCTAAGTGTCTGACCAAACCCGCTTCCTATGAACCTAGTCGAATCTGAATTTTGGGAGGCTTCACTTCCTTCCTATAGCGACGATAAAAAGTGGCTAACAAGGGAAAGGGCCATGATGGCACCTCCAAATTAACCACACACCTCAATAATCAGACCATGCATACGATATAAAGCTCAAAAACCAATTAAACCCAAAAGGGGCCAGAGCCGTGACATATAAACAACTAGGTACAGGTGACACCCATAGGATAAATGCGAGTGTTGAGGGAAAAAATTGAGGGTCTATAGTGGCGCCGAGCCTTTAAGGAAAAGACAATGGATGCCAACTCCATTTCATTAGTAGGGTAACTCTGCTCGTGGTTCTTTAAATATCAAGAACTATGTTTCACTACCCTCCCACCGCATCAAACACATCACACCGTCCCAGGCACTGCACTGGTACTATGTAATGCCTCCCCTCTCTGGGACTACTCGAATAGGAGCAAAGTAAGACCTTCACTCCTCGGGAATGCCTCATGTTGTGTCATTCCACTCAAACTTGACCTCCTTCCAGGTCAATCTAGTCATAGGTACAGCTTGTCGGGAGAAGTCCTCAATGAACCTCCTATAATACACTACCAATCCCAAGAAACTATGTATCTCGAAGACTGACTTCAGTCTCTCCCAACTCATAACCCGCTCATCCTCCGAGGCCATGGATACCCCTCGGTCGATACCATCGTGCCCTAAGAATCTCACCCCTTAGTTTCGGCAATTTACACTTGCCGACCTGGGTATACAACCTATGTTCTCTCAAGGTTTTGGGAGAATAATCCCAAGTGACCCCCCCATGATCCTCCTCAGATTTTAAGAAAATAATCTCAAGCCCTATCCGACCCGATCACACTCGAATCGAAACCCGAGGACGCTCGCGAATTCTTTTTATTTATCTTTTATTTAAATTTTCTTTTCAAAATGTCAGACTAATCCAAATACATTCTACCTATGATCAAAAACCTGAGTCCGCTTACTCCGACGTCAATATCTCATCAAACATTTATTTATGTCATTTTGTTTTAAGGTTTTCAATTACGTGAAGCATTTTCATATGGCAAGCCCCATAACATTATTTCTTTTATAAATTGAGCCATAAAACATGCATCACGCCTTTACAAAATGATATACAAAACATTAGTTCAGAGTTCAACTCTTTTATTCACAACATATCACACGTTCAAAAGATATGATATGCAAATGACGGGGTATACACTTATACGCCGCAACTTCTTTATGACTCTTAATACTTCTTGTTCTTTGGGCCTTCTTCTTGCTACCGGGGTCCTGCATATTAAACTATATGCTAGGAATTTCATGGCTGGTTCTAAATGCCTCTATTCCTAATCTCTAATTTAACACGATACCATCATTAAACCATGCCTTTTATATCAAACTATACTCATGCTTATTCATTTTTGCATGCTTTCACTTTACAAATCATTGATCATATCAAATATGCATTTTCACATGCAACAAATCATTCAACAATTCAATTCATGAGATTCAACATACACTCTTAAAGCTGGGTTTAGTTTACAAATCTCATTTTCACTCATCAAAGTTTGTTATTTCACTTTATTTATACAATTCACGTTCCTGAAGGATTCCGTTCGGTGAATCCCGCCCTTTTATCATTCGCAATGTGCTTACACATTTCACAATCTTGCTTCGATCATGCCTGACGCCGATTGCGCACCCGCCATGTGGTATTTAAATGCCACACCATCAGCGACATGCCGATTGGTGCATTCGCAAAGTAGGAACATTTCTTCACGTTATTACTGACTATCACGACGATGCCGCTTGGCATCTCGCCAAGTGGGACATTGACAATTCTCGTGCCTTTCATGATCTACGCCGATCGGGGTGAATCCATCCGTGGTCGCCTAATCTCGCGTATCGATTCAATCTCAAGATGTCAAGAATCAATTTCAATTGCTACAATTCGATTAATCTTCACATGCAATTAACGTCAATCATTTTAATTATCACATTTTCAAATCCATATGCACTTTCGTAATATCATTTCAAAGATATAATCATCTCCATATAATCATTTCGTGATTTATTCGGTATACTACCAAAACACTTGAAATAAGGATAGAGTCAGAGAACAACCCGAAGATGTCGGATGTCGTTTTGTTCCCTTTTGATCTCGGTCCTAGGTTAGGTGATCCTTACCCGCCCCTAGTTAATAACAATTATGCCACCTTTGTGGATAAACAATCATTATACATTTTATTGAATGTCAATAATTTTTTTGTTAATCTGGCCTAGGTTAAGACACTAAAGTCTCCGCTCAAGATCGAACCCTTCACAAGGCGAGGTACTAGATGTTGTTCCTTTAGTTTTATCTGTATTTGAACCCCCATTGATAATTTATTAGGGTCCCCAACCATCTAAGTGCACTATCACGGATTCTCTGAACAAAATAAAATTTTTAAATTCAGAATCAAAGGTTTCACAAGCAAATAAGCCTTTCTCTATGCCGTAGCAAACCCGTGGGGTGTCCATTTTGCTCCTACCGCCACATGGCAGAGGCAACCTCACGCGGGCCAAGGGGCCTGAAATGCCCAGTTCCCATTTTTCTCCTCTTAGCGATTTTTTTACCAAAAATCCTCAAAACTCAAACTAAAATACGGAATCACCCCAAAAGACATTCTCCTAGTTATCTCTAAACCAACCATGAGCAAACCTTATGGATGGATTAGGTTTTTCTAACCCAAACATCATTAAAGAATTTATGTATTTAGTTACTCAAATAACTTTGCACTTGAAGCCTTGCTTCTTCCCTTCTCCCTTCGCAAGATTCGAGCAAAAAGGGTGAAGAATCACACCAATCTTTTGATCTTCACACACAAAACCCTAGCTTTTCCTCTCCCTCACTCTCAAAACGTTTTTGAGACAATGGCCATTCTAAGACCAATATGGTATAATATCACTCATTTCTCCTAAGGCCATGTTTGGCACTTCAATAAATACATTTCTCATTTTTCTTCCTTTTGGTATTCATTTGACTTCCATTTATCATTTAATTCACTGCATTTAAGCTCATTCTTATTGTGACTGAAGTCCTCATTTTACAAATTTCCAAGTTTGCCCTTTTTCACTTGGGTTTATTTTCAGGGTCCATTAATTTCTCATTTTAGCATATGATACTTAATCATATGCTCACATTTTTATTTCACCTTTCGCAATTTAACAATTTGTCAATTTTTTCGGAAAAACCCAAGTTTGGATCAATTCATACCCGGAATATATAATAAAAATTATTATAAAAATTCTAGGGTATTTTTGAGGCTTTTCACTTGGAGTAGATCAAGATGTCATCCACAAAAACCACAACGAATCGATCTAGGTAGGGTTGGAACACCCTATGAATAAGATCCATGAATGCCACTAGAGCATTTGTCAATCCGAATGGCATCATTGTGAACTCAAAATGCCCATATCATGTTCTAAACGCAGTCTTAGGGATATTTGTCTTCCTAACTCTCAACTGATGGAAACCGGTGTGGAGATCTATCTTGGAATAAACCCACACCCCTCTCAACCGATCAAACAAATCATCAACTCACAGCGGGCACCTGGTGTCATCTTGATAGTAACCCTGGCCCAACTACTCACAATCTAATACACAACCCAAAAGTCTGGTTCCTCTTCTTAGCAAACAAGACGTAGCGCCCTAAGGCTAAGTGCCTTGCCTAATAGCTTATGTCCAACAATTTATACTTGGACTTGAGTTCCTACAACCTGCAGGTGTCATCTTGCGCAAGAGTCATAGAAATGGCAACAAATGTGTGGTGCAACTCAATAGCGAAGTCTACATCCCCATACGAAGGTAACCTTAAAAGAGCCACCAAAAACATCCATACTCAAACCAATCCGAAAGACTCTAACTCCCTGTCTCACCCTTGTCTCTGTAAGGCTTACCAGCCAACCCACCAATTGCTCGTGCCACCTAGAGTCATACATCTGACTGCATATAGCATCCCCACGATCCCCCCGAAACATAACACAAACATCATCCATGAAGCAGAACCCCTCCTATGATCACAAAATCAATGACACCAGCTATTTAACCATCCATCCCAAGGATGACATTAAACTCGACATGTCCACGACTCCTAAGGTCCACAAGTGGGATTAATCCTTGAGATCTCAATCCACAACTAAATAGATCTGATCAACGCGCTCACCCCGGCCTTAAATGGAGAACTCACACGCAAATGACTCTTCCAAGGTTTCAACTCTAAGCCCAAATCTTTTCACTTTATCTTTAACACTCCACCTCCCGGATGTAGAAAAGTCCCACACTTTACCTCCTGATGGACAATTTTAATCATCCTCAAACTTTCACTTTCGCCATGTTTCATGGGCCACATGTAATCATCAACGTAAACAGTTTATCCAAGAACTTAGCAACATATTCTAAAGACTATCATCGTTCCTTGTTCGCCATAGAAAATGTCGAGCTTTAATAATGGGTGTGCGTCAGAAAGACAAGCCGGCGAAGGGCTCAAAACTTTCCCATGTCACTTCAAGTTCCTCAAGGCTTTGACCCAATCCCACCATTCTCGGGATTCACTCAGCTGAACGCGCCAGACATCTTTCATCAAGCCTAACTAGTAGTGCATGTGCCAACCACTACTAGACATCAACATCTCGAACTATCCCATGCATTCCTTTTCCGAACCCCCAAGGTTATGTTTTCCAACCCTAGCTTTCCTTTTTTTCCATATACATTTTACCATGTATATAATTCACACAACACATAAGTGCACACCTGAGGGCTGTTTTCTAACCCAGTGCCTTTTTTCCGGCAAACATTTTTTGGCACATGCATATAATTCTACACAACACATAACACACAATCAGTGTAGCACGTAACATGAAATGCAATAATGAATGCAATGATCTAACCATGCCTATCAAGTCCTGGGATAATCGCATACCTACACCCCGATACCAAGCTCTGAAGTCGGGTACCAAATCTACCAAAAATCTGCAACCATAACCCAGGCACTATACTACAATCGCATGTCCTACCCATGCCCACGCGCCCTAGGTGTTCAGCATGTGCTCGGATAACAAGTCGTGACGCCCCAAACCCGGGGTCATTGACAACGCCAACTCATGAACTCGTTGATATCGTGACCGACATTTCACCGCATGCACTCCATTTATCAGATCTATAATTTAGTGAAAAATCTGATAGAGTCTTCATTTCGCATCTCTATCCAAAACCCAACCTCGTACAATATAATCAATCGAATCTATCTTAGTGGCCCAATATTACAATGACCACCCATGTCCATTTATGAGTAAAAAACCATCTGCCCCATTTATTTATACTAGTGCCATATACAAGGCTATACTCTACAATAGTCCTTAAGAGTGAAAATATAAACACTTATACAAAATATATATATCAAAACCGATTTGTTCAATATATTTTACAAATAAATCCATCAAAGCCACAATCCAAATTTCTTCACACTGCGGGCCTCGAATGGTTGACCGCCCTCTCGTTGTCTCGGTCCCACACATGAAATGTTTCCCTATGAGGGTGAGCCACGCCCAGTAAAGAAAAATCCTATAAGGGCTACTCCCCACCTAAGTGTACATGCAAATGACTATAGTCTACAACTTACACTACATTCCAAGCAAAAATGTAATTTCATCATGGAACTTACATGCCATGAAATGAGATGAGACTCAAACATGTACCATGCCCTGAGCCCTTACCGACTCCCATCACACCCGAGTCCATACCGACTCCTATCACACAATGTCAAAGCCCATGCGTGATAAAATCCATCATTTCTAGATTACATCCAATTATCATTTTACAAAACAAATTCATTTGTTTTCAAACAAAAATCTTTTAGATGTTGTAATCTCAATGATCATTTATACTTCAACTTATGTGTCTTTTATGGTAAAGGAATTTTTTGTGTCACACCATAGGCTTCAGACACACTGTGACACTTTATGGGCCTTCATCACAAATTATGTTCAACTATTAACAGAACAAATTTTCACCCGAGGGGTGTTTATCCTCGTCATGTATTACCTAACACAAGTTTTTACTACATTATTCAATCGTGCACTTATTGACTCTCTCATCCCACTTAACCAACCTAATCTGATCTCAAACACTACTATCACAAAGGTTGATTTTTTCAACCATTCACTGTATTACGTCAATGCACTGTTCCTCAGGTATTATGCACGTAATGCGCGCATTGCATGTTATCATGCCACATGAGAATGAATGCCATGAAAACTTTAATCACACAATCATCAGTCATGGACAATTATCTTAATTGCGTATAATTTCCATACAATCACACATTCCATGCCAATATATTTATACACACATATATCAACACCTTATCACACAACTACCACCAAGCATGTAATTCAAAACCAAGCAACAACACCCTTGATCCTCAAGGCCAAGTGTGACATACTATGCCCACAAAACGGCCCCGAGACAATCCATAAGCAGACCATCAAACTAGCCATCCATAGGCCTCAATCATGCCCTAAACAGGAGGTGAAAACATTCCCAAATTCAGTCCCATAGTAGCACTAAATTCAGTCCTAATCTGGACACAAACAAATGTTCACTCTGGGTTTCTGGTAATTTTAGAATGATTTCTTATCATGATCCAATGTAGAGGTCCAGACCTGGTGATTCAAAAGCCTAACATCAACTCATAAATGCAACTACCACTTCATAAAGAACAATAAGTCCAAATTCCCTTGAGCCTAACTGAAAACTAGTTCCAAATTCTGGATAGAAACTATTAAACAAATTTGCCATGAAAGTCCCGGAATGAAAAATGACGAGAATCTCTGAAATAGAGGTCCAATTCTAGGTGATTCAAATGCCTAACATCAATTTACAATTGAAGAGAATTCCTCTTATGGAAGAATATGAATCCATATTCCCTCCAAGCTTCCTCAACAAAACTGCATTCCGAATTTTTATAAACAATTAAATAGCCTAAGCGCGCATTAGCCTGGAATTAAATGGACTATAACTTGATCTCGTAGAGGAACCAATTTAGGGTGATTCAAAATCTTAACATCATCTTTCACAATTGCAGCTACAACTTATGAAGAACACGAGTCCAAATTCCTCCTGCTTTCCCAAACCAAAAATCAGCCCCAAATTCTCATAAAGTGTGTAGACAAACAGTAAGGTACTTTTTCCCAATGCATTCCAAATCCACCCAAACAATCCCCAGCAAAACACAGCCAAACAACCCTGGGCGTATAAAACATAACCAAACAGCCGCAGGTGGAAAATAAACCAAAGTGGAAGAATATTTACCTCTCAAAGCTGCATGGGCGAACGCCCCTAGCCTACAAATCCCTTACTTCGAATCCTCCTCCTTCGATCTCCCCGCAGAAATCCCTCCTTTAGTATGCACGCAGCTCCTCATCGAGTAGATGAACTTTCACCTTAGATCGACAAATTCCAATCGATCGAAACTCGAGGATCAAGAGAGAAGCTCGTCTCCTCTCTTTCTTCCTCTCTCTCATGTTCCTTTCCAGCAGTAAATGAGACCCTCTGCTCAAACCCGATTTCTTCTTAACTTATCCTTAACTTAAAATGCTTAGCCCACTTCGCGCCACGTGTCCATGTGTTCAGGTCCGTTTCTGTCCCGAAACAATTTATTTGTCTCGGTTCATGTTCATTTTATTTTATGTAAACTTTACATAATTCTATTTTGGTCCACCTCAAGCAACCCCACCCCCCCCCCACCCCCCCCCCCCTCCCCGCCCTCCCTCCATATCCCTCCTCCTTATTGATGCAAAGTGCTCATGGCATGACTTCTAAGGTTAGAAGTTAGTTCCAAAGTGTTAAAGTGTGTTTCGAGAGTTGAAATAAAGAAGATCAAGGATGCACTAATATGCTAATTTAAGTTCTCAAGATTCTAGTTGTATTTGAATGTTTTCTAGATCATATTGAATGGCTCAGATGCTATTTACTTTCTTTTTAGTTTCTATTTATTTTCTTGATTTTTTGTATTTAGATTGTTTCCTTTTTCTTTATGGCATGTGATTTGTGTTTAAAGATTGTGGTAGATATTTTGTTTCTATTTCCTTTCTAGCTCAGAGCCTATAAAGGCATGTTTATAATGTAATCATATTGAAGAATATGACTCAAAAATTACAGTCTTCCTTTGGTTCTCCAAAGAACTTTTGAACTTTATCGATTTCTTTTCGGTAGCCTCATTCATCGACTTTATCAATCATCCTTCCATAGCTGGATTGTGACGCTTGCCATTCCACGACTTATCAATCAACCTTTCCATAATTGATTGTGGCGTCTTCATTCCATCGACTTATCAATCAGCTCTTCCATTGTTGATTGTGGCGTTTTCACTATTCTCGACCTATCAATCAACCCATCCATAGTTGATTGTGGCGTCTTCATCCCATTGACTTATCAATCAACCCATCCATAGTTGATTGTGGCGTCTTCATCCCATCGACTTATCAATCAACCATTCCATAGTTGATTATGGCGTCTTCACTATTCCTAACTTATCAATAAACCCTTCCATAGTTGATTATGGCGTCTTCATCCCATCAACTTATCAATCAACCCTTCCATAGTTGATTGTGGTCTCTTCATCCCATTGACTTATCAATCAATCATAACATAATTAATTGTGGTGTCTTCACTTTTCCCCTTTAAACTCAACCATAGAACGATCTGAGAGAGAATCTTGTTGTAGGTCGAGTCGTCTGTGATGACTCGCATCAAATTGGTAATACTCGTGAGCTGTCTCGCTGTGTTTTCTTATTTTTAAAGTTTTATTTTTCAAAAAAAAAATCATTTGAGCCAATAAAGACTTGGGGGACAAATCTTTTTTCTCAAGAGTAAGGAGAGTAAAGCAAAGTCAAGGCATGACTTCTAAGGTTATAAGAAGTTCCAAAAGGCAAGTTTTAATGGGCTTGAAGGAAAGAAGATCAAGGATGCACTCAATATGCTAATCCAAGTTCTTGAGAACGAAGCCCATTTGGGATGATTTTATCATAATAATGGCTCGATGCCAAGTTATTTACTTCTTTTTGGGTTTTTATTATTTCTTTTCTTAGCTTTTATTTTATTTAGATTTGTTTCATTTTCTTGTTTTAGTGATTGGGGTTAAAGATCATGAGATATTTTGTTTCTACTTATAATTTATAGCCTATATAAAGGCATGTTTATAATGTACTATCCAAAAAATATGAATTTAAAATCGTGGGAGAGTCTTCTTCTTGGTTCTCCAAAGAACTTTTGAACTTATCGGATTTTTCTATAGTGTTCATCCTATCGACTTATCAATCAACCCTTCTATAGTTGATTGTGGCATCTTCATTCCAACGACTTATCAATCAACCTTTCCATAGTTGATTGGGGCGTCTTCATCCCATCGACTTATCAATCAACCCTTCCATAGTTGATTGTGGCATCATCATCCCATCGACTTATTAATCAATCATTTCATAATTGATTATGGCATTTTCACTTTTCCCCTTCAAACTTTGTCATAGAACGATTCGAGAGAGTATCATGTTGCAGGTCGAGTCGGTCCAGGATGACCTTGCATCAAATTGGTATTAGAGCTGGCCACAAGTTTGTTATCTTTTAAAGTTTTATTTTAAAAAAATCAAATTTAAAAAAAAAAATCCATTTGAGGTCAATGAAGATTTTGGGACAAACCTTTTTTCTCAAGAGAAGGAGAGTGAAACAAAGTCAAGGCATGACTTCTAAGGTTGTAGTTAAAATTCCAAAAGGCAGGTTTTGAGAGTAGAAGAAAAAATATCATGTGATGTACTATGTTAAGTCAAGTTCAAGAATCTATTGTGATTAGGATGTTTTCAAATCATATCAATGGCTTCGCATGTTATTTACATTCCTTTAGTTTATTTATTTTCTTAGTTTATTTTTTTATATTTAGATTTGTTTACTTTCTTGTTTCAGGGTGGGATTTAGGTTAAATATTGCAATATATATTTTGTTTCTATTTCCTTTCTAGTTTTTAGCCAATATAAAGGCATCCTTATAATACCATATAGAAGAATGTGGAATTAAAAATCAGGAAGTAGTAATAAAGTGACCTAAAAGTTCTGAGATTGTATCCACAGGATTGAGGTTCTTCTAATTGGAATTTGATCACCCTGACATAAGGCCTTCACCATTTAGGCGACCAAATAAGATGTGAAATGAAAATCAATTTAAGTGAAACAAAACCGATTTAAATCCTATAACGCCCTAAAAATTCCTAGAAGTTTTTATAATACCTTATTATATATTCCAAAGATGACTGAGCAACTTGGGTATTTTCCTGAATTGTTAAATAAATATCGATTAAATGATTATATGCTAAATGAGAATTGATTAAACCCGAAATAAAACCTTATGAAAAATGCAAATTTGGAATTGTAAATGAGGACCTATGGGTCAAATGCTGTTTAAATGCTAATGTGAAATAAATGATAAGTGAATGTGCAAATAAGGAGACTAGCAAGCTTTAAGCTAGAAAAATGGAAAATGGGATTTAATGAGGAAGCCAAACATGGCCTTATAATGAATAAGTGATATTAGACCACATTTGGTCTTAGAATGCTCATTTACGCAAAAAACGGTTTTGAGAACAAATGTGGGAGAAAAACTAGGGTTTTGCAAGAAGAAGTGATTTTGGTGGGAGATCATCCCCATTTCTGGTTTCCAAGTGATCAAGGAGGAAGAAGGAATCTAGGGCAAAGGGTTCCAAGAGATTCAAGATATGAACCTAATCCACGGAAGCCTACTTATGGTTGGTTTAGGATGATATTATGATGTTACTGAGATTCTCACACTATTGTGGGATTTCGAGGATTTTTCGGGAGAAAATCGCAAAAAGAGCAAAAACTGGAATTCGGCATATTTGCCACTACCATGAAGATAGGAACCCACGCTACGACATAGACCATACTGCGTGATGTTAGATAGTGCCCTGTAAAGCATGAATTTGTATTTATGTTTTATATAATTACTAAAAAGTGTTTATTTATTACATTGCAGCTGCTATTTTCAGGCATAATGTATGAATGAAACGAAAATCCCAGATGAGTTAATGTAACCATAACCCCAAAGGTATAACGCTATACACGAGGATCGAGGTTATGGATTATAAATCATCAGTCTCAGACAAATTAATCTGGGCTCAGGGATCTCAAATTGCAACATCATGTCACATTGTTTAGAAAATGAAGTGACCTTAATCCCGGTCACTAATGTGGCGACATTAAAGTGGAGGCTCCATATATAATATATTTACATAGGACAGACCAAGGCCAGCTGAATTCTTTTGTCACCGCTTGCCTCAAGAATTCAAATGGCCGCGGCAGATGATCATATGCGTATCAGGGCCTCTAATCCCGAGTAGTCATAGACTCGCTTATGCCAATCGGGCCTTTTGAGTCATAGGTTAAAGCCCGTTATGAAATGGGCCTAATATTTAGGCGTCTCGAGGCCCATTGATGTGGCGCAAATGGGAATGTGAACGATGACATGGAAACCAACCCCTTCCGGCCGGCTGGGCCACGGCTCCTTAAGGCAGCCTGAACCAACAGCCAGCGCTCAATTTATAACAGTTTATAAATTAACTGCTCACTATGGATTGAATGGAACTTATGATCAAGATATACTCAGAGGGGCAAACCCGTGAATTTCACCCGACTTACAGGAACCACTTCGAGGATAGAACCGCATGTAATAATTAAATCAATGGACACTTCAAATTTCCCGAGTAAATCGACATCGTATGACAAGAGTTCAATTTCAAGTTTTGCTGAATAATTTCGAAATTAATAAATTAAAATAATTGATTAAAGAGTTTAATTAATTATTGAATTTATCGAGCTTGAAATTACAGTTCATGCAACCTAATTCCACTCTATATTACTATAATGAACGATTCACATTTGGAATAAATTGCATCTCCTCTATAGTAATTTAAAATAAATGATGAGATTATTTTAAATTACAAATAACAATTAGTTGTTATTTAAATTAATTTAATTGCTTGCTCATCGAATATGAAATAATCTATGTGCGTAATAATATTCAATCACATTATATAATTAATTGCTTTTATCTCGATAAGGATTTGGAATTAAATTCTTAAATATACTAATTGCTTTCCTTATTCAAGGATTTGAATTAAATTTTAATAAGAGCCACTCCATTTC
The DNA here is from genome assembly GCA_016808115.1 of Tetrastigma voinierianum. Classification (NCBI taxonomy): domain Eukaryota; kingdom Viridiplantae; phylum Streptophyta; class Magnoliopsida; order Vitales; family Vitaceae; genus Tetrastigma; species Tetrastigma voinierianum. The sequence continues at coordinate 149,678 of JAEQBH010000131.1, read as the reverse complement.
TTATCTAATAAGGATTTGAATTTAAGAATATTAAATATTATTAATTCGTTTCCTTATCCGATAAGTATTTGAATTTAAGAATATTAAATATAATTAATTGCTTCCTTATCTCGATAGGGATTTGAAACGCCTATAAAAACCCGAGCGTAGGTATATTTCCAAGGTCAGTTTTCAGAGAAGATAAACCAGTGCGAAAAAGGAAAAAGAAGCTCCAAACCCTAGTTTCCGTGGCACCCTTTCCCTGGCATCCTCGTTTCATGTGTCGAGTACGCAAGGTAGATCTAGGAAGAAAAAACTTGGAGTGTATTGTCTGCATCTCGACCGGGGCTGGGTGCCCACACACTCAAGTTGAAGCAGGCGGAATTAAGACTTTGGTGGTGTGGAGTTGTTTCAACCCTATCGCCAACAAATCTCCTATAACAAAGAATGTGTATAGATCCGGTCTTCACCTTTTGATATTAATATGTGTTTGCATGGGTTCCCGCGAAATAAGATTTTCCAAAATTTTAAAACCTGAATCTGCTGTATTTTGATTTCATTTCCACGTTGGATGCCTCACGCGCGAGGCCGAGGTTCCAAATGGCAACCCTCGAGCACGCCGAGGCGTATGCCATGCCACGATCAAGGCCTACGCCGCTAATCAGATCACACCACGCGTAGCTACTATTCACAAAGGGCAAAATTTAGATTTTTGTTTCGGAAGTCTAGTTTGCATTAATGATATTTAAGAACCCTAATAAATGATTAATTGTATTCAAAATAAAGATAAAACTAAATGAGGAACGCATCGGCCTCTCACTACGAGGCGGCCAAACGCTAAGTGTGGCAAGGCTAATATACAATGTGATGTGTGATTTGTAGTGGGCCTGAGGATCACCTAACCTATGACCGAGATCGAAGACAAGGCAAAAAGAAAGAGATAGATTGGTTTGTTCTATCTTCTCATATTCTCATTTCAAGATTTGAAACGTTTGTTCTAAATGTATAAGAAAAGCATATTGATTTGTTTTAATTGATCAGAAATGTTTGTGCTATGAAAATTTACAAATAAATGAATCGGTTTATACAAATAATATATTGTAATCAGATTTTATTATAAAATATTTAAACGCCTTAATAGAATGTTAACCGCTTATTTTCAGATTAAGGATAGACGTATACCATCATGTGAAATTAGAAATAATCGTGAACAAACGACATGTGTTACTTCCCACCAGTCAAGATTTGGGAGTGTTCACGAATTGATTTTTTTTTATAACTAGTCACAGCCTCAATGCGGACCGAATCGTGTTATAAAACAAATGTTTTTATACTAAAATTTACAAATTTAACTAGACTGCGCGGTGATTTCAATATACGTATACCTAAAACATATTTTAAATTAAGTAAGGGTATAATCAATTTGATTTCTGAGATTGTTGGATATATCGGGTATCGAAAAGCATGATTGCAAATTTAAAATGAAAATATAATGGTGAAATGCATAATTTGGTTATAATGATTTATCAGATATGAAAGGGTATATTTTGATTTATGAACAACTTAGAATGATTATATATGAAATAAGTACATGTATCGTATTGACACAATCACCAAAAGATTTGAAAGTTTTATGAAAATTTATGATTCGACTTAAATCAAACAAAAGAATGGAATTGTATTAAACCACTAAGCATTTGAAAATGTTTTTTCTTAGCATATTGTTTTTATCAATGCGCATGTACCGAGTGATAGGCAATGATCAAAGCGCACTCCTGTCGAGGAGCCTCGTAGTCATTCAAAAGTCCACTGAAAGTATGCTTCATTACATGCATCCTCACCATTTTTTAATACATTGTTTTGTAAACAAAAAGGAGTTCAACTCAAATTATTTTTGTACCTATATTTGAATACGATTCGATATTATGTCAGAATCAGATAAAATGTTATTTTTGGTTAAATACATATTTTGTAAAGGAATGGTATCAATTTTGTAAATGCTTATGGGCTTGCCCAAATTGAAATCGTCAAGAAAGATTTGAGAATGAAAATGCTTATATTAATGAAATGATTTTGATAAAGTGATATAAAGGGTACCTGGGAGCATCCCCGATCCCATTCTGACCCTTAACTTGCCCGACCGAAAAAAAGGGTGCTACACCTAAAGTAGTATCAGAGCATCTAGGATCCGATTTGGACCCGCCAATAAGGTCGGACCGAAGAAGGGGTGCTACAAAACTAATCCTAAGATCTACCAAATAAACCACTACTAATTTTAAAAAGGTATGAAGAGAGGTACTGTGGATTTAGGGTAATTATTTACAAATAGTTTTCATTTCCCTTGAAAGTGCAACATTCATGAGTTGAATGCTGAATTTGTCCAAGAGCAATATAGTATAGCTTCGATTTCTCCATACACCATACATTTCACTTTAATTGTAGATCCATGTTCCTTTAAGATACAGAGTTAATCAAGCATTTCAGAATAGGAATCTCTTCTAAGATCTCGGGTATTTTCTTTTCAAGACTTCACACCTAAATCTTAGATCAAGAATTTACTTCTATAAATAAGATTATATGCAGTTTTCTCCAATCTAATTGGTATCTTGTCCTTCAAATTAATAAAAATTTCCTATCTTCTCGTTGGGACTACAACACAAGATCAAGATCCTTTCATCAAACTAAGGAGAAACCTCTTATAAACTAAATTGATACATCATCCAATTAATCCTCACACCATGAGTAAATTAGTTATCTATCAAAGTAATTTTTCAGAGTTCATTAGTTCCATAATATTAGTCTATCATACCCCCAAGTTACTGCTCTTTACTCTCAAGAATCTCCATCTCTATGTCACTCAAAGGGCCTCCTGGAAATCAAATCAAAAGATACGAAATTTTTGGGGTATAAGCTACTAATATTCGAACAGCTTAATTATATGAACAAAGTGAGTACTATATAAATTCAAGATCCAAACCCACAAAATAATCGAGAATCTTCAAATCAATGTTCGATGAATTAATCCCCACTTCGTAGGGCGTTCGACGCCCATTACTGACTTAATCATCACTAATCAAACAACAAGTAAGAAAATGAAGAAAGAAATCAAGAGACAAGGAGTGAGAGAAAAATTCAGATTTTAGTTTCAATCTTTGTCTGAACAGTAACGAAATCTGAATATTTGTTATACAACACTGAAATCTCTTCAATAGAAATAAAAATCTACTCCAAAACTACTCTAAGATCTATTAAAAATCAAAATTTGCAGCAAAACAAAAAAAATGGGCAGTTTAGAGAGAGAAACCCCATGAGAGGTGTTCTCCTACCTCCTCAGCATCTCTAAAACCTAAAAACAGTATTTATGTTCTGGGGTGGTGAACGGGCTTAAAACAAGCCATAAAAATATCCATTTTCAAATTTCTTTGGTTTTTTTTTCCAAATATTATTCTCGACATCAGTTTTTCTGTCACGACAGAGTTTTCTCTATCACGACAGAGTTTTCTCTGCTGCGACATAAAACTTTGTCGCGATAGAGTTTTCTCTATCATAACATTTTTCGTCTAACTCATTGTGGGCTTATTTTCTTCGCTTTAACTGATTTCCATAAAGGGTTACTGAAAGCTCTTTGAATGTAGAATGTAACCATGAGTAGAGTTGAACCATTTGATGCTCCATATGATACATAAAAATTGATCTTCTCAATGACGCATTATGAGACATCCGATTAACTATCTTTTTGGAAACATTTATATTATTTTCTTACTAAATCACTATTTCGCATCAAAAAATCTTGAAAAACCAAATTTAGAGGAAATGTTATGATTTTACATGAATATGGATATAAAATGCTCAAATAGCTTATGAAATGAACTCAAAACATAGATGAGTTTTACACTCATCAATGGCCTAACCTTCATCACCTGTATCCGACCGTACACGATCCCTAATGGACAAAATCTCTATGTCCCGTCCTTGGGACTCAATCACTTTGCTCAGCATTTTAAGGCGTGAGCCACTAAACTCCCTAGCAATTCCGAGCCCGATCCCATAAAGGCAGCCCGAACTCTTCCTTGGCCAACCCTGAAAGCATCTACCACTCCCGAGAAGCCACACTAACCAACACTCCCCGTGACTTCCGGTTTAGTGCATCAGCCACCACATTTGCCTTATCGGGGTGGTAATGCAAAGTGAAGTCATAGTCCTCTAAATACTCTATCCACTTGATTGCCTCATGTTGAGGTCTCATTGTGTAAAAATGTACTTTAGACTCTTTGTGGTCCAAACACCTCAAACTCGCTTCATCGATAGATACTGACGCCTAAGCCTTAAAGGCAAAGACAATGGCCACTAACTTATGTCATGTGTGGTAACTCCGCTTCCTCGGTTCTTTAATCACCAGAACTGTGAAGTTACACTACCTCCCGAACTCCGCACCAAAACACATCCAAATCATTCCTGTGAGGCATCACAATACACCGATACCTCTGTCCCTTCCAAACTATTGTAATAAATAAAGAAACCTGGCAAACCTCCTTAATTCCTAGAATTCCCTCTCACACAAGTCATTCCACTAAACTCGACCTCTTTCCGGTCAATCTCACATGGTGCAAATTAATCGTGGAGAAACTCAATGAAATTCTCCCAGAATATCATGTCAATCCCAAGAAACTACGATCTCGAAGATCGACTTCTGGCCTCCTGTAGCTTATAACCGCCTTCACCTTCGCCATGGATACACCCGGCCGAAGCACCACATGCCCCAAGAATTTCACCTCAGTAAGCCAGAATTCACACTTGCTAAATTTGACATACAACTGATGGTCTCTCAAAACCTGGAGCACAATCCTCAAATGACCCTCATGCTCATCCCGACTGAGCATCAAGATGTCACAACAAAGACTACGACGAATCCAATCTAGATAGGTCAACACTCCTATGCATGAGATCCATGAATTCAATGGAGGCATTCAATAATCCGGGAAGGTCACTGCGACCTCGAATGCCCATATCAGCGTTTCCAACGCCATCTTAGGGATATTCGCTTCTTAACTCCTGCTAACCAATGATATCCATGAAGATCTATCTTCGAATAAACCTCAGTCTCCTCTTAGCGATCAAATAAGTCATTAATCCGAGGCAAATGGTACCTATTCTTGATAGAAACCTTATTCAACTATCGGTAGTCAATACATAGCTGAAAGGTCTTGTCCTTCTTTTTAGCAAACAGCACCAGAGCGCCCTAAGGTGAAGTGCTTAGTCTAATAAACCTCCGGGTCCAACCATTCCTCAGAATTGGACATTGAGTTCTCGCAACTCGCAGGGCACCATTCTATGCGAGTCATAGAAATAAAGCACGACGTGCGCAACTCAATAGTGAAGTCCATATCCCTATGTGGAGATAATCCTGGTAGTTCGTCAGGAAAAACATCCTCATACTCATAAACCGCCCGAGGTAGACCCAACTACTGTCTCGCCTTATCCTCTAAGGTAAGGCTTACCAACCAACCCATCAACTACTCGTGCCATCTAGAATCGTACATGCTTGGGTAAAGCATTATGCTTATCCCCCTAAAATATAACACAAACATTATCTCTGCGTAGGCAGTAATCTTACTAGATCACAATCAATGATGACTCAAAAGCCACAACTACCCATCCTAAGGATGACATCAAACTCCAACATGTCCATGACCCTAGTACACTAAAGGAGTAGAATCCCTAAGATCTCTAACTCACAATCCTAAGATATTGGATTAACGCCACCCTAGTTCCTAGTGGGAGAACTCACATTCGACCGACTCCCTTCCAAGGATTCAACTCTGCTTCAAATCTTTCACATAAGGGAGGTAATGAATAACAGGGTATTTAACAAAGCACAAGGCTTACTATGGGCTGAGGAGTGGAAGGAGCAATGGCATCGACTTAATCAAACCTCCGCCCCCGAGGTGCGACACATACACGCCTTAGGTCCCTTGTCCTGGGCCAGAGCCCTTGCCTTGATCCATGCCCTAGCCCATCAAGCATGATTGTGAAGTACTAAGGCCTGTGGCAAATAGCCGACTGATTCCCCGCCCATGTCAGTAAGGAGGAACAAACCGAGTCTCAGGAACATCCCACTCGATGATCGACTATGGGTGTACCATAACTCGAGATCTTCCGCCTGAGGACATTCCTGCCTCTATGTGTGTCCAAGCTAGTGGAAATGGAAACATGTCCTCTGCCCTGGCTGGCTAGTAGTCTAAAGTGTCTCCCATCTTGGGATTATTGAGGGCCTTGGCCTTGATAGGCGTGGCCCTATCTCTAAAACCCTACTTTGAGCGTAAGTCCTCTACTTCTTCCTAAGCCAGAAGAAGGTCGCACTCCTTCCTCTTATCTTTAACACCGCATCCTGATGCCTCAGGTCGCCCACTTCCCTAATGGCTATGAGTACCGCCTTGACCATCAAGTCTATATCTTATAGGAGGAGTCCCGCAATTTCGATGGACAATTCTCTGACCATCTCTAACTTCTTCTCACTTCGCTGTCTCGCGCCACATAGTCATTCCAGAAATGGGCTAACTTTAGTGAATCCTAGCCACTTATTCTAGCACTATCATTGTTCCCTGTTTAAGTTCTAGGAACTCCCGAGCTTTTGCATGTTAAGAGGACTCCAGCATGTTAAGAGCTCACAGAACTCTTCCCATGTCATTGGCTCCAAGTTCCATGAGGCTTTGACCTAATCCAACCAAACCAGATTCACTCTTCAAATGAATGCGCTTGGGCCTTATCTCGTGCCAACGGAGAGACTCCATAACCTCCAAGATCTCGTCACTTGTCGTAACCAATGACGGCCTCCCATCAGTCCCCTTTCCTCAAGGACGTGGAGAGAACGATGTGCCTTCAACCTTCGAGGTTACCTCGACCCTCCCGCTCCACAGCTTGCACTAGCCTCAGCAATGGTAGCCATTAACACTCTCGTCCCTCGCAATGGTAGCACTACAGCTCCAATAGCTTCCAGGAAGGCTCGCCACAAGGCCGGCTGGTTGTTGTTCCACCCACCGTCTTGGTGTACCTTCTCGACTAGCCTCTACATATGTCAGATAGCAATTCGGTCATTTAGTATCCCAAAGAAATAGGGATCAAATATAAACTTTGATATTTTTCTCCTTGTTTAACTAATAGTGCATGTGTCGACTACTAATAGACATCCACATCCCGAACTATCCGTCGTTTTCCAAACCCTTGGGTTAAGTTGTTTTCTCGACCTAATGTTCCTCTTTTTCCATATAAACTTTACTATGTATATTATTCACACAACACACAATCACGTGAGCATATTAAGCACCAAAAATGATGAAATGACAATGAATGCAATGGTTCAGGACCCATGCCCATCAAGCCCCCAGTAATCATATACGGTGTTCGATACCAAGTTGTGATGCCCCAAAATCTAAGGAATCTATTGATCAACCATCAACCTACGAAAAACCTATGGATATCGCATAACCCGATACCACACTGTATGTCCCATTCACCAAGACCCATCATTTTAAAAAACTGGACAGAGTCCTTGTAAATATCGTATGACCTTATATCACATCGTGTGTCCCATTCACCGGGATCCATCATTTCATATAACCGGACAAAGCCCCTTTTGTGCTAAGAGCTCTTCTAAAACCATCCTACACAAAATACAAGATAAAAAGAGGGAAAACAACACTTGGTAGCCTGTTTTCAGGGGTTCACCTAGCGAGCACCTTCGCCTAGGGCGGTAACCTTCTTCTGCCCAGCGAGGTAGAACTCCTCACCACTGTGGCTGCCCCGGGTTCACCTTAGCCGGGCTTCCACCTTCGCCTAGTTGAGACAAAGCCTAAAACCTAGACGAATTTCACACATAAATCCCATAAGAGTTTTGAGTTCAACTCTTAACATATTATTACATGCAACATTCATTTGTTACAAAAATAAATGTTACAAAACAATTAAAGAAGTAATTTTAAAGCCATGCCAACTTCACTCGTGAACCCGGATGAGAGTTTGCCTCACACGGCCATTGGTCCCGCACCTGAAATGTTATCCCATATAGGGTGAGCCACGCCCAGTAGAGTTATTCCTACAAAGGCTACTCCCCATCTAAGTGCACATGCAATGCTTACACTTAACAATTTTCACATTCACATCTCAATTCCAAGTAAGATATGCAATCCTAGGTTGGAATTCTACATGTCATGCCATGAAATGAGAGGAGACTTACTCATGCACTATGCTCGAGTCTTTACCGACTCCTACCACACCATGCGATGTCCATGTGTGGATTAAACCGCCACGATGATCATATTCAATGATTTGTTTCAAATAGATTCACTGTTTATAAACCAAAAGCTTTTTAGATCTTACACCTCAAATGATCATTTCATTTTATAAAACCATGCGTTCAGGATGTCAATTTCTAGGGTCCCACTACAGGCTTCGCACGCCTTCCAACACTTTTTGGACTTTCACTAGGAGTGTTTGAACTGGGCCTGGCTTTCACCACGGAGAGTATTCAAATTTCTTCATACCTCCGACACAAGTTTTACCATTTTATTTAACAGTTGTAATCGTTGACTTCGCCCAATGGTATCGAGCTCACTCATCAATCAACAATTAAGTGTTTGATCTCAACCACAATACACCTATGTGCCGCATGTTTCCATGCACAATGCAGCAAATGTGACAATCACTTGACTGTCTGATAATATGCCACATATGTGATGGAATGCTGATGGCGTGATAATTGTCTCGCCCATTTAACCATGCATCATGGACAATTTGGTCATGCGGCATAATCCAATTTAAACATTGAATATGGGCCAAATATTAAGATTAGGAACACACACATTAACATCCATCAATCAGAACAACAAGCATGCCATCACATATCAAGCAACAACACACTTAATCCTCATAAAACGTGACTGTGTCATAACAACAACCTAACATCTTTAACCCGCCTAAACTACAAGAAATTGATAAAAACAAGCCTTTAAATAGGCTTACCAATTTTACAAATGAATTTGGCCTACCGATCAATTCTTTTCAATCCAAACAATCCCTAAACACCTTTTTAGGACATATCACATAAAATGCACAAACAGTTCACACAACCGACCACAAAACAACATTTAATGTCATTTTGAAGATCGCCCGAAACAATCTCGGCAAAAATGGATTTCAAAACCAACAATCTTAAACAAGTTTTCGGGCATGCATGATACTTGGCAAACGTCGAATCTACGCCAATCGCTGCCAAAAGGGTATATTTAGTCGCTTAGCATCGTCACCAAACCTTAAGGGCAAGGATTTCAACTAAACATCTCAAACTATGCTTGAAAGCATGGACACTTTACACAAAACCGTCACTAAACCAGCCACAATCGCTCGCCAAAAGTCCTCAACAACTCAGAAGAGATTCTCAGTTCACTCTCAGCGAAGACTCTCACCTAGGGTGGACCACGCATTGTGGTCTGCTCATGTTCATTGGGCGAACCACACCCCTCGCCTGCAACCCTTCGCCCAGCTTTCTAACCTCCCTTCTCTGCGCGAAGAGCCAATCTTTTCGAGATGAGATGCCTTCATTTCAGCAAACCCACAAATTTCAGGCGAAGAACATCGAGCCGAACTCAAAACTCGTGATTTTTTCAAATTTCAAAAGAAGCACAAGCCCGTGTGGGAAGGATCCCTACCTCTTGAAGCGTGATAGCACGATTGGGAAGCCTCCCTACCCCGAAATCTTTGATTTCCCAAAAAATCATTCTTTGGATCTTCGATGAAACCTCTTCTTTTTTGGTACCCACACGTAGCCCTCGTCAAAGTGATGAACTTTAAGTCTTAGCCTGACGAAATCTGACCGATTGAATTCCGTAAATCGAAGAGAGAAGGTTGGAGTTCTCTATTTTTTCTCCCTTTATCCTCTCTAGCTCTAACAGGAAAACATAATGGGATCTGTCCCAAGCCCCTCACTTAAGTTTAAGCTGAGCCGATCACGCCGCGCCTACGTGTCAACTAGCCTGGTCCGTTTTTTTCCCAAAACAATTGTCATTCCTGCTTAAGTTCAAATTATTTTAAAATGAATTTTACTTAAATTATTTTCCAAAAACAAGATATTTTTCTCTCAAAAATCCCGTCTTTGGGTCCACCAGACACCCGCCGTCTTGAAAATTGTGAAAATCCGACTGTCTTAGAATTCAACGAAATTCGTATGGGTAACTAGATTTCGTGAGAAAAATCCTTCGATGAAATCCGTTTCGTCATTCGAGATCTAGAATTTTTCATGCCTACAACCTGTATTGTAATTACAATTTATCGTTTTGCCATATTTCAAAAATTTTCAAATTTACCCTGGTTTTACAGTTATAGTTAATGAGAAGGTATTGATTTTATGAAACCTTCTCTCCCGGTCCACAAAGACTCTCTACGATTATTATGGCATAAAGGGTTCATTTGATTTTAAAGTTGCATCGTATGGATGTGAGGATAGCTTTGAATGGAGACTTAGTTGAGAATGTTTAAATTGTCTCAACCTATTGGCTTTGAGTAGTTGGTAAGGAACATTATTATTTGTAAGCACCAAAATCCATTTACGTATTAAGGCAGTTTCTAGGCAAGGGTATCTCAAGTTGACTTAAGTTGTCACCACCAATGGTTTTAAGGAGAACATCATCAATCAATGCATATATATGAAGGTCAGTGGGAGAAAATACATATTCTTGGTCTTATATGTTGATGATATTTTGCTCGCAACCAATGATACCAATCATCGTCGAGATAAAGTAAAGATTGCCTAGCCATTTTGATATGAAGGATATTGGGGAAGCATCTTATGTCTTAGGCAAACAGATACTTCGCAATAGACCTAGCGGCATTATGAGATTGTCTCAACATATGTACATTGAACGCATTCTGAAAAGGTTCAATATGCAATCATGTTCTTCTAGTAAGGCACCAATTATAAAGGGTGACATATTTTCCAAAGGCCAATGTCCTTAGAATGATATTGAGAGAGATCAGATGAAAGCAGTCCTTGTAATGCCCTAAAAATACCCTAGAATTTTTATAGTAAAAATTATTACATTCGGTGATAATTGAGTCATCTCGGTATTTTCAGAATCATAAATGATTATTGAATAAATGATTATATGGCTAAGAGTCAAATGCAATATTATGTTAAATGAGAAATTGATCGAATCCCTAAATTAACCCAAGTGTAAAATGGCAAAGTGGAAAATTAAAATAAGGGCCTAAAGGTCATATACAAACGAAGCTCAAGGTCTAAGTATAACACCGAAATTTAAGTGCAATTAGAGAGATTTATGGGCTATAGAAATTATAGAGAAACTTAGTAAAGAATGCATTTGTACAAACAAGGCCATGAAGAATAAGAAACTTAAGACCAAAAAGGAGAAAATGAGAAATGAGAAAATGGGGTGAATGTGTAGGCTAAACACACGCCTTTACACTTAAAGGGGATTTAAAGACCAAAAGTGGTCTAAGAGTGCTCATTTGAGCAAATCACGTTTTTGAGAGAAGAGAGGAGAAAAGGGGAAGAGAGCTAGGCTCGGGAGGAAGATCGTTTCAAGTGATTCCTTCCCACTTTTGCTTCTAAGAGATCACAACCTACAAGAGAATGATTCAAGATATTTAAGGTAATAAACAAACCCCTAACTTCACCTTTTATGATTTTGATTTCAGGAAAAGCCCTAACTCAAGAAAAAGGTTTCATTGATTCTAAACCACTGTTGTTTCGTGGATTCCATGGTGGATTTTATAAGGGATGAATCGAGGAGGTTTATGGTGCGCAGGTTAGGCGGTACCCCAGCACTCATCGGGCAACGCTGGACCGGGTACTGCACTACCAAAGTGGTACGACATCACTACTTCCAGTAACCTTAATTTTGCCTATTTTTGCATCAAGGGTCCCTATGATTCATACACGATTGTTTAAAGTGACCCAAGAAATTATTATAAATGGGTCTAATAGATAGGACTAAGTGAAAAAACGTACATACCTACTAGTGTCTTAACCCAAAAACCGTTAACAAAGATAAAATTGTCATTCACCAAAACAAAATGATAATTGCTTGTCCACTAAGAGTGGCGTGGTCAAGTATCGACCAGTGACTATGTGATGATCGCCTAACCTAGGACCGAGATCGAAGAGAAGGAAACTAGAGCCGACAACTTCGCTTGTTCTTCCGACTCATTCTTATTTCGTGTGTTTTGGTAGGTTTACTAAATAAATTCGAAATGATTATACAAATGAGCATATCTTTAGAAATGATATTACGGAAGTATAAGTGGAATTGAAATGTGATATTTGAAATGTTTGGAAACCAAATGAATATGAATGATAAATCAAATTGTAAACGACCTGGCCAATTCTGACATCTTGAATCAATCATATACCGGTCGAACCACTTGAGGGATGCACCACCGACATCCGCCAGATGGTGTATAGCATTGAAGTAATGTCCTACCATGATGCACCAATTCCATCCACTGATGCATGCATGGCATTTAAGTGATACCACATGTCTGGGTGCACCAAACGACATCCGTCATGATGGGAGATCGAATTGTTAAATGTAAGCGCACATCGAATGATAAAAGGACGATTCACTAAACTGAATCATTACGAATGACCGAATAGTCAAGGTGAAATAACCAACTTGACGAGTGTAAATGGGATTTTATGTATATGCTTAAATCTCATAAATTGAATTGTGAATTGAATTGTTGCATTGAAAATGAATGTTGTAATATGATAAATGATTTGTAAAATGAAAGCATGTGAAAATGAATAGCATGAGTATATTTGGATATAAAAGGCATGGTTTAATGTTAAATGCATGTCAAGTTAAATTGAATATTGGAATGGAACTGTATAGAACCACTAAGCATGAAAATGCTTAGCGTGTAGTTTTTATCTATGCGTAGGTTTCTGAGTAAACAGTATAAGACAAATCATGAAACATGAGTCATAGAGCAAGTTGTGGTGGCGTATAAGTATATACCTCACCATATGCATATCATTTCTTTTTAATATGGGATATTTTAGAACAAAAGGGTTAAACTCTAAATCAATGTTTTGTAGATATCATTTCGCAAAGGCAATCGACACGCCATTTTGTAAACGAATTGTATAAGAGTAAATGTTTACGGGCTTAAGCCATTTAAAATGTTTCCCGTACTGGAAAACCTAAATGAGATAACATAAACAAATGTGTTTTGATAAGATAAATGAAAATGTAGGAGTAAACTAAGTTCAGCCGATCCGCCTTGGTCGAGTCAGGATTCGTCACTTACACTTTTGAAAAATAAAATCTAATAAAATGTAAATAAAAAAGAATTAAACGAGCGTCCCCGGGGTTTTGGTTCAGATCTGCCAACCAGGTCGGACCGGGCTCGGGGGTAGCTACACCCCTTATTCTTCAGTTGTAGGCAACCTGATGTATGCTCAAGTATGCACAAGCCTTGACATTGTTTCTTTGCTTCTACAGTCGGGTGTGCATTTCGAGTGATCCCGCCAAAGCCACTGGAAAGCAACTAAGAAAGTTTTGAGGTATCTTCATGGTACCAAGGATCTCATGTTGACATATTGGCTTACCAACACTCTTGAAGTGGTTGGTTTTAGTAATTCCGATTATGTAAGCTGCGTGGATGATAAAAAGTCCACTTCTGGTTATATCTTTATGATGGTTAAAAGAGTTGTTTCAAGGAAAAGAGTCAAACATACACTTACAACTTCTTCTAATATGGAGGCAGAGTATGTGGCGTGTTATGAGGCTACTTGTAATGCATTCACTCCATTTCTAGATCGCTGAAATTGTTCTATGATAATTCGATAGTTGTATCTTTTTCTAGGAACGCTAGGAGACTTCTCGATCAAAGCACATTGATGTGAAGTTCTTTTTTGTGAAAGAGAAAGCTGATATGAGTCCTAGCTTCAGTTGAGCATACACATGACTAGTATAGCAAGGCACTCCACTAACCAAAGGCTTACCTATTTGTGTGTTTCAAAGAACATGTCACCCAAGATAGAGATTATTAGGACTAGAATATTTGTTTTAGTGGGAGTTTTTCCTTTTCATGCATTTTGTAAGGAATCTCATGTTTTGGTTATTACATGAACATTTCGACGCTTGTCATTATCTTATGATTTTGTTTCATTTTTGACCGTGATGAATGATATAATGGTGTTTTCTTTTCATTGAATCAATATTCTATCATTGAAATGCTTCTAGATCGCAGCAATTTGATTATGTATGATTTATGCCTCCTCTTAGTGTATTAAATTGCAAGTATGATCGTTATGGCTATATAAGTCTTTTTGTTGATGGATTTGAGTTATGATTTTGATTAGTGTTGCTCTGACACGCATTTATTTTATGCATCCTCTCAATGCAAGCAGACTGTAGTGCTGTGGCAAAGTGTGGCATGTTATGAGGCTACTTGTCATGCAATATGATCGTAACTTCATTTCAACTTTGAAGTTGTCTTACTCCATTTCTACAATCAGCTTCGAAATTCTTCTGCAGGATAATTCCTACACCTATATCTTTCAAAGAAATCACAGAATACTTCTCGCTCCAAGCACATTGATGTGAAGTTCTTTTTTGTGAAAGAGAAAGTTGCAGAGTTCCTCATTTCAGCTGAGCACATTCCTACGACTAGCATGTTGGCAAACCCACTAACCAAAGGCTTACTTATTTGTTTGTTTCAAGAACACGTCACCCACGTACAGTACTGTTAGAGCCTAGATTCTTTGTTTTAGTGGGAGTTTTGCCTTTTCATGTATTTTGTAAGGAAAGCTCATGTTTTTTGGTTATTACATGAACATTTTGACATTTGTCATTATCTTATGATTTTGTGTTATTTTAACCAGATGAGTGACATAATGATGTTTCTCTTTCTATTGAATCGATACTCTTGTCATTGAAATTCTTTCTGCATCAATAAAGGCTTGATTATGTACGATTTATGCACTTCCTGCAGTACTAATTGTATATGATTGGTTATGGCTATGTAATTATCTTGTTGAAGCATTTGAGTTATGATTCTGATTAGTAGCGCCTGATTATGTACGATTTATGCATCCTCTCGATGCGTTAATTGTATATGATTGGTTATGGCTATGTAAATCTATTGAGAAAGAAAGTTATGATTATGCCATCCAAGTGGGAGAATGTTAGATTAATTTATTAATCATGGACTAAGCATAATCATATTACAATTTTAATTGTAAAATTGTGCATGTTAATTATGGTTCATTTATGGGATAGTTTAATATTAACTAGCTATGAGCCTATGGTTCTATCTTCTCCCTCGATTTGGTAAGCCCCATTGACCAGTTTCAATTGTTCCCTTGTGCTCTATATATATAAATAAATAGTAACCTAGAATTTGACAAGGTCAGGTAGAACACATTCTTAGTGGAGAAGGAAAGAATCATCTTCAACCCTCGCTTCTTTGATCTCATCCTCGCAGAGCCTGGGGAGACTAATGGCAACCAACAATTTCGATCCACAGGTATGTTTTTACACACTCACGAATTTCGATATGCTTCTTTATTCAATAAAGTTATTATTTTGTAATGTATTAGTTAGGTATTTTATTTTATTTCCATCAATTATTTTAGTTTCAATAAATACTCTTGATTTAAAATAATAATTTATCAAGGAGCTTTAATGAGGTTGTGTATTGTATTCAATGTGTTATAGCTATCTAATAAATTGGTAGATAAAGTTTCTTTATTGACTCGATTAATTGATTGTTTTTAAGATTTGACTTTGATAAAACATGTAGACGTGGGACATTTTAAACATGTATCTTCTAAATGTTTTCATTCCAAATATAGACTTCTGGATTAGGTAGTCTTCTTGTTCTTTGTAAAATGGAAAGCAAATAGCTGGTTAGACAAAGGGTCCGTGCCCAAGGCAATGTTCCTCTTTATCTCCTTTCATAATAACCACATTGAGTTGTATGTCTATTTGAATTATTCTAATAGCCAAAGAGAATAGTATCTCAAGGGCTATGAACTTAGTAAGGATTTCTTTAGGGTATCTCTCCTTCACTTGTTGATAGTTATTTTATTTTTAAGGATAAATTATGATTTATAGCTAAAATCGCTTCTATACATCTTGTGCTCGGGGTTCCATGTCAGATATAGACATAACAAAACATCCCTCTTTTAGACATATATGTTAATTAACCAAGGTAAATATTCAATATTTCGTAAGGTGGTAAAATGAGTGAATAAGTTTTCCTATTTCTGTTCAATCGATGAAATCTCAAGGCTCTTATTCGGGGATCCAACACTAGATAAGATTTCTAGTACATTAGTTTGCAAGAGGAAAGCTTTCATCTCAGAAGTCGGGATCGTGAATGGAATTATTTTCCACCTAGATTCCCACCTATTACCTACTCATATGAGACCACTTTTACTCGCTTTTTTTTATCCCCCCATACCCTCCTATTATCTGTTTCTATTCAAACCCCACTTGATTTTGTTGATTAGGTTAAAAAGCCAGCAAACTCTCTTTTGCTGGGGATGTTAACGGGATGTGAAATTATCTAATAGGTCAGTCAGTGGACTTTGAAGATTTCTTAGATAGAACAATTTTGCATTCCATAATGTTATTAACTCTCTATGGACAGATGGTCAAGTTGATGTCATAGAAAGCCATCTCCAATGCTTCTCTATGTCAATGGATAGCTTTGCTGTCCATATTTATTTCTATATTTGTTTTCTTGATATATGGTTATTTTAACTAGCTTAATATTTGACATATTGTATAGGGAAAATATTAACAAATTCATAGCCTTTTCCATATATAGAATTCTTTTGTACAATTTATATAATAGAGAGAAATCACAAGGTCATTCATTTGGCTATTCATACAACATTTTTGACTTATTTCTAACTTGGTATCAGAGCAAGGTTGGCATTTTTTCCATCTCTTGGTTTTGGTGTCATCGGCGTGACTCATTTTTTGCTTCATGCTCAACGCCTACCCCTAAGATACCTCGCACCTTCGCTCTCCGGTGTATCAAGAACTGACGTCATCGCTTCGTGTTTTTTGGTATTCTGTTTTTTAGGAAATCTTCGTTGACATTTTCTGAGCATTATATATGTTTTTTGTCCATTTTCTGCTAGAGTGGTTTCCTTTGACAATCTCTATTTAAGGTCCTCTCGATTCCTTTATTTTTTGGATTTTTTTCTTTGTTTAGGTTCCATTTTTTTTTTTTTCTTTGCAATGGATGTTGCACTGGGCAGTGCCGTTTATAAGCAAAAATTACCTTCTCGGGCTTTTTGAGCCGAACTCTTCCTGCAAGGAAAGACCTTTGGTACAATTGTTGCATCAACATTTGACACCGATAAATCCAAGGATGTCATGTCTTCCTTCTTTAAAAAGTAATGCTCGAATCATATCTTTGCTTCTAGTTCAAAGTGAGTTTGCATCCATTACTAACTTATGGCCTATCGCCCTCGCTAATCCATGTGGGATCATTGAAGAAGGTTTATCATCAAGATAATTACACTACTCACTTACCGAACATGCGATCGCTTATGTTTCAACATGGTAGTCTTTCCATCAAAAGACTATACTTGACATTTTTTACTCTTTGGCATGAATATACTCATTTGGTTACAATAGATGTTCCAGTTGCTGCTCTATTCAGAATCCTCACAAGAGTAGCCAGAGTGATAAGTTTCTAATGAAACTACGCTTAGAATATGAATTGGTTCGCTTTCTTCCATCGAACGTGCCCTCGTTCTATTGATATTTGCTCAGGAGTTACCGCATCTAAGAACAACGTCTCAATAGTCAAGCCATTTTTGCAGTAATCTCACGGCAGCTAGACAATGTTTTCGCTTATGTCGCCTAAAGACGTGGTTCACATATGACTCTCTATCACAATTTATATTACAAAGAATACGTATATTATCGCCAATCACTCTTTAAAAAATATTGTTCTTATTGCAAGAAAAATTGTCATATTATCAAAGAACATCGTATCTACCCCCAAAATTATCAGGCCCAAGCATTTCTAACTTCTGTTGTTATTCTTCCAGTAGAAACTTCTATGGCACATGGCTTTTCCTTTGATCATGCACCTCCTACAGCAACTTACTACACCCCTGAAATGGGGTCTAGTAAGTAGACTCGATGGCCTCAAATCATATGACTAATACTCCCACAACTCGCCTCCCATGTTCCCGCTTATGTTAGACAATTTGCCATTCAAATTGCCAATGACAATTCTTTGCTAATCATCATTGTTGGAAATGCCTCTTTTACATTTACTGGCGTGTTTCTTGCTCCTCAACTTTCTACGAATCTTATTTCAATTGGTCAATTAGTTGATAACAATTGTACTGTTAATTTTTCTAGTGATGGTTGTATTGTGCAGAACTAGGTAACGCGGGAGCCAATTGTGAAAGACCTAAAGTGGGGCGCTTATTTCCGCTATTTTTACATGTTCAATCACTTTCTTCAGTTTCTTCTATTAAGTCTTTTGCTTGTCATAATGTTCTTGCTCTGAGTATGGTGTGGCATCATTGTTTAGGCCATCCCAATACTCAAATCTTATCTCATGTATTGAACTCTAACTTTCTTGGTAATCAAGAATGTTCTTTTATATCTCGAAAGTGTGATTCTGTAAACTCGCAAAAAAAAACTCTTCCATTTCCTTTGCATGCTAGTAGAGCTTCTCACTACTTTGATCTTATCCATAGTGATGTTTGGGGGCCTTCCCCGGTTAGTTCAAATGAAAATTTTAATTACTATGTCACTTTCATTAATGATCATAGAGGATTTACTTGGGTTTATTTTCTTCGCTCTAAATCATGCTTTTCTACTTTCATTGCATTTGGGCCGTATGAAAATCAATTTTCTATGAATATTCAGACACTATGTACATATTATGGTGGTGGATTTGTGTCTATTGAGTTTCAAGCATTCTTGGCTTCTAAAGGTATTATCCATCAACGTTCATGTCTTGCTACTCCCTAACAAAATGGAGTACGAACACAAAAATCGTCATCTTTTTTATGTGGTACGTACTCTCTTGTTAGAATCTTCTATTCCTTCTATGTTCTAGGTTGAGGCTCTAAAGACTACTACTAACTTGATTAATCGTTTACCTTCCCAAGATTTACATATGGAGTCTCTCTATTTTTGCTTGTTTGCTACAACCTGGGGTCATGATAATCTTCGTGTCTGGGTCAGGTATAGTTTTATTTATTTACCTCCTCATGAGTGACATAAAATTACCGCTTCAAATTTGTTAGATCTCGTATTCTTAGATATAATGTGTGTCAAAAGGGATTTGTTTGCTATGTTCCTACATTACATTGTACACACATTTCTAGGAATGTTATTTTCTTTGAAACTGAACATTTATTTCCTATGTCATATGTGCCCACTTCTTCTACTATGGTCCTCCCCTCCTTTGAGCTGTAGTTCTCAAAGCTTCCTCAAGTCGCTTCCTAATCCAAATTTATGTCATATACAAGGACGATCCTCCTTACGCCTCATGATACTCACCCCATCCGAATTTAACATGCGGTCGAAATCAATGTTGTAGCACCTCTAGAGCCTCACGCTTGCTCTTCTCGGGTGTCCGTGACCCGCATAGGTGCATGGGTTTTTTTTTTTTTTTTACAATTTTATTTAAGCTCTTTATTGTCAGACATGAATTTTGATATTCCCATTACGTTACTCACACGTCGCCAAGTATGACTGTTGACAACAAGCTATATAGGAAGACTTGTCGGCCTAGCGCCAATCACACTGGGACATTGAGTCTTATCCTCTACTATTGTTCCTCTTGCTAAAACGGGAAGCTGACGTAGCTTTCGTTCGCTTTTAATGGAAGTTTAGATTGTTATAAAGCTCGACTTGTTATCCTTAGGAACAACTGAATGGCGATGTCAATTATGAGGAGACCTTTCTCCGCCATTAAGATGACCATCGCTCGTACGTATCAGAAGGGAATTTGGTCGCCTAATGATTGGCCACTACATCAAATGGATGTCAAGAATTCTTTCCTTCACAAGGATCTTAAAAAGTGAATTTATATGAAGCCAGCCCGGGATTATTTTCCTCTCCAACCTCCAATGTGTGTAAACTTTGTCGCTCTCTCTATGGTCTCAAACAAAGCTCTCAGGCCAGCCTGGCAAATTTCAACCACTTTTATTACAATTTTCCTTCAAGTAGTTGAAAGCATGACACTTCACTATTTCTTCGAAACCCAATATGGTGCTGTTGCTTGGTTTATATTGATGATACTTTGATCATTGGTTATGATTCTACTTTACTTGGCCATCTCAAGGCCAAACTCTCAAAATCATTTCATATGAAAGATCTTAGGTCTCTCATGTATTTTCTTGGTCTTAAGGTGCTTCATAATCCTTCTGGAATTTCACTAAATCAACATAAGTATGCTAGATTTTGCAAGCTACAATTGGATTGCAGGAAGCTACCTATGTCAATACTCCCATGGAATTAAATGTCAAGCTTCGCAAAAAGGAGGGTGACTTACTTGTTGATCCCAGTTTAAATCAAAAATTTGTGGGTAGCCTTGTCTACTCACCATCACTAGACTAGATATTTCTTTTGTTGTCCAGCAAGTCAGCCAGTTTCTTCAGACTCCTCGTCACATTCATTTGGTTTTTATCCATAAAATCATACGCTATGTTCAGGATACTTCTACCCATGGCCTATTCTTTCATGCAGACAATTCTCCTAATCTTGTTTCTTATAGTAATGTTGATTTGGCCGGTCGGAAAGGATACACGCCACTAGCTCAACTGTTTGGTGTGTTTAGGTGATGAATTGACCTCTTGGAAGAGTAAGAAGAAAGATATGGTTTCTAAGTCATCTACCGAATTTGCGTACCAAGCCATGTCTCTTTCTTGTTCCGAAATTGTGACACCCCAAAACCCGAGGATCCGTTGACCAACCGTCAACCTAATGAAACTCATGGATATCGGGTATCCCGATGCACACTACTATGTCCCATTTACTAGAACCCGTAGAGTTAACAACTAGATGGCCACTCCGATTTTATTCATCCATATTCATTTGAAACATGCAAGGTCAAAATTTAAAATGGCCTATAAGGGTTTAATTACAATTCTCATGCATAATAAAATTACAAGTTAGAACTAGATTGTTCCAAAACATTTCACATAAAGGTTATTAAAAGCCACGCGTCTGGCCAAAATCAAGGCCTTGAAACTAGCTGGTTTCACACAGTTTGTTCCTCACTTGAAATATTTTCCTTTACAGGGTGAGCCACGCTTAGTAGAAAAACTTCCTACAGAGGCTACTCCCCATCTAAGTGCGCCATGTTCCACATTCACATCCCAAGTAAAAACAAATGTCATTTCTACTATGGAATCCTACATGCCATGTCATGAAATGAGATGAGATTCAATCCTGTACCATGCCCTAAGTCTCATCACTCCCACCACACAATGCGAATGCCAAACAGATAAACCATCACAATGATGAATCACATCCAAGGAACACTGGAAATTAAAAGTCGTTATTTTGCAAAACAAATTTATGGATGACTTCATTTCACATGTGACTTTTTTTTTGCAATCAAAACCATGTCATAGGCAATGGATTTCGAGGTCTCACCGCAAGACTCGCATCTGACTTCCTACACTTTTAATTTCACCTGCTGGAGTGTATGAACCAAATCGCCTTTCACCGGGCGGATGTTCGAACCCGCTTTCACACCCACCATACTAGTTTAATTTAATATAAAATTGATGGTCTTCGTCCCGGATAACAATCCTCGCTGACCTCATGCTCCTCCTCCGGAAGCATGGAGTAAGCATCAAGATGTTGTTCACGAATACCACAACAAACTGATCTAAGTAGGGTCAGAACACCCGCACAGATCTTGGCAAATGCCACGAGTATTCGCAATCCAAATGGCATCACCAGGAACTCAAAATGCCTATACCGCACCTCGAACGCCGCCTTAAGGATATTCGCCTCCCTAACCTCAACCGGCGGCAACTGAGTGCCAGATCTATCTGAGTAGACCCGCCGCTCTTCTGCAAGATCAATAATCATCATCCTGGCAAAGGGTAATCATATCATAGGTAACCCTATTCAACCGCTTCGATAGTCTATGCAAATAAGGGTCTTGTCCTTCTTTCTTGGCAACAACACCGGCACCAAGATAAAGTGCTTTAGTCTAATAAAACTATCCAACAATTCCTATAATCGGACTCGAGTTCCTGCAACTCAAGAAAATTGTTCAAGTGGAGTCATCAAGAAGATGTACTCAGTGGTGTAACTCAATATTTTAATCCATTTTTAATATTGATGAGTCTTAAACTTATCTATTTTTAATCTATTTTTCTGGCTTGTTTTCAATATTTTAAGAGTTGTTTTATTACCAAATTGTGGAGTATTTTCAAACTTTGTGTTTTGCAGGTACTAATTCAAAAAGGAGAGATTTCCAGCAAGAAAGAAGAGAAAAATAATAATCAGAGCAAATTTTATGTCGCGATTGAAATGTGTCGCGACAACTTCCAAGCAATAACAAAAGCCAGGCAACGTGTCGCAACAACATTTCCGTGGCTTAAACAAAGATTTGATTGTTGACACTGAGATAAGGTCACTGTACAAAGATAAGTCGCCATAAAGAATGAAAAGACATATGCTAGTCATCAGAACAAAATAGTTTGGGTTGTGACATAATGTCGAATCAAGGCGTGACATTCAGAGCTACGTAACTCTCTTCACGCTGGCTAATCGACTTGCAAACATGGAAAAGTTTGTCGAGACAGAAAGATCAAGAAAAGTTTAAGCCTAGACAAGAAAAACTAGGGTCGTGACAAAGGGGTTCTAATGATGAACTAACCCGGCTGCAAATAAAGAGAGTTTCAATGTTGGCGGTTATACTTCAAGCTTAAAAGGTGTTTTGATTGTCGCAATAGAGATCTTCCCAGAACATTGTGAATGTTTAAACACAAAGAAATGAGGCTCCGAATATCAACTACTAAGCGCACAAAAGTCTCAACACAAATGGTAAAGAAGTCATGTCGACATAACAAAATGGTCGCACACAAAAGTCACTTGAACATGTAAAGTCCTATCGCGACAGGAAAACGGGTCACAACACGAAGACGTTTAGTTAACAAGTTATGTCGCTAATTAGAAAATTAAGTTTACGACACAGCAAATATGTTGCATGCATGTTATCGTTAAACATAATATATTAAAGCCAAGCATAAAACATCCCTAACATAACCTAGGTCACAACATAAAAATGAAGTTAGGACAAGGAAATGACTATATATCAGGACCGTCATGGCAAACTTTTTTCGTTACACCGATGACAATATCGGCATGACAAAGGTTAAAATAAGAACCGTAAAAGAAATGTTGTCGACAAAAAGTTTGGTCGCATCAATGTAGCTAAAGCAACCAGCATCACCTGACACCGACATGAAAACTTTGGTTGCAACACCAACTTGCAAAAGTCGTGACCGAAACCGTGGTCACACATGAGTATCAATGTCAGCGACATTCATGTTCGAGGAATGAACAGAATATTGTCACAGAGTCAGTTACATTAAAGGAAGAATGTCGAACTCAAGTACGAACAGAACAAGACCTCTAGGTTGCTACAGACTACCGTTGGGTCGCAATAGAAACCCGTAACAAAAATTAGAAACTACGCCGCGACACAATTTTCAGGTCGCGACTAAGAAGACAATTCGGGGCCTAAAAGTTATGATTCATAAAAGAAGATCAAGAGCCCAAACTTTTAGGGCTCTATAAATAGAAACGAGTGAGGAAGCAAGGAACTCAGTCAACAAAGACTCAACCGCAGTACTGGGGAGCCGAGGACTTTTTGTATTATATTTCATTTTTTTATTTTTCATTTTCTTCAGAGATTTCTAGCATATTTTGATATTTAATTTGTCACCGGATCTAAAACAAGTGATTTTTCAAGTTTTGAAGTTGGAAATTAATGCTGAAATTCATATTTACAATTACCTGCTGAATGCAATGAAACTCCAAACAAATACTAGAAATTGTTTCTTCGCTTGATTACACTTACTGGAATTTTCCGATCAAGAT
Source organism: Tetrastigma voinierianum (assembly GCA_016808115.1). NCBI lineage: Eukaryota > Viridiplantae > Streptophyta > Magnoliopsida > Vitales > Vitaceae > Tetrastigma > Tetrastigma voinierianum. The sequence continues at coordinate 125,562 of JAEQBH010000131.1, read as the reverse complement.
TTCTAATATATGTTGTAACTAAATTCTTTCTATAGTAACTTCCACCGGGAAAGATCTAATGTTAGCTTTATGGTCTTTTCTGCTAATTGAATGAAAATTTTTGAGTTGAAATTTGAGATTTTTGAATGGTGTTGCTCTTCGATATTAATTGTTCCCTAATTTTTAAATAGCTTTATACCCATGAAAAGGACTATTGTTTAGCTCGATTTCCAAGAGTGCCCTATGGACACAAAGATGGAGATTCTTGAGAGCCAGACCAATTCCTGTGTATATTAGACTAATATTGATGAACCAATTTAGCTCAAAGGTTACTGCTTAGATAAAACTCACCTTCATGGTTTGAGAACAAAGTTAAGTGACATATCACTCTAATCACCAGATCTTCTCGGTCTAGAAGAATGATCTTGATCCCATGTTAGCATGAGATTTAATCAAGGAAAGAGAAAACTCTTTCAGATTTTTAAGGACGAGACATCACTCATGTTGTAGAGATATTGCAGTTTCCTTGTCTTGGGAAGCAAGAAATCTGTAGTCATAAGAAATGGGTATGAAGTATTGGAAAATAAAAAGACCCAAAAATCTTACAGAGAAATTCTATTTACAAGTAATTGATTAGAATCATGTTTCAGGAATGAACGTGAACCTCTACTCAGTGAAAAGTATGGTTAGAGGAGGAATCCAAACTATACTACCTTACCTCTTGACAAATTCAAATTTCGTCGTGGGAAAATAGAATGAGAATAGAATGCAGAATCGAATAATTTCACAAGAAAGGAAAGCCCAAAGTTTACTCGTGAATGATCCTGTCTAGTCTAGTGTACATTTAGGATTTTTAACCTTTCTTTTATATTAAATGTAGGATTCTAGTTTTTAAAATTCTTATTAGGTTACTAAATTTTCATTTAAACTAGACGTTCAAATAGTGTAGAACTTGAGTAGTTGGGGTAGTTGAAGTTTAAATTTCTTTCAATCTCTGTGGGAACGATATCCGGACTTATAGGTCCAATTTATTATTTGTACGACCTATGCACTTGCAGTTTTTAAGACCAAAGTAAATTTTCAATTGAGTTTAGTGACAAAATTATTTTCTTATGGGCATATAATGTAGTTTTAATCGACAATAAGTTTTTGTGCCATCATCTAGAGTAATTTTTAGTCTTCTAGTAATGGTACTAATAATTGAATATGTACAACATTTTGGTCAACAAGTTTTTGGCACCGTTGTCGGGGACTCTAGTTACTCCTTTGGTGATAGTGTCATAAATTTATTCAATTTTGGTCAACAAGTTTTTGGTGCCGTTGTCGGGGACTCTGGTTACTCCTTTGGTGATAGTGTCATAAATTTGTACAATTTTGGTCAACAAGTTTTTGGTGTTGTTGCCGGGGATCGAAAGAATTTAAAAATCAATATTCTGACAAAAGAAAGAAATGCTAATTTGGACATTTTTATTTGTTTTACAAAAAAATTCAGAAAATAAACAAAAATAGTTTTAATATTAGTGGCTAAATAAGCTAATGATCTTTTTGGAAACTTAATGAATATATAATTTTTGTTATCACTGACTCTATTTGATCTCAGTGTGTTTCCACTTTCAGGAGAATATTAAATGCATAGATCGAAGTAGGATCGTCGCCTGGATACAAAAATTGGAAAGAACCCCGAAAATTCGAGAAAAAGCTACCGCTAAGATAAGTATGGCTAATCAAATAGAAAGATTGTAGACTATTCTAGAAGACAGGTTACAGAGACCATGGGAGGCCTAAATACAATCGGGAGGGAATTTTGGAGGCCTATCATTCAGGAAAAGTATTCTGCTATGAGACAACCCCATATTGAAGCAAACAATTTTTGAAATGGGGCCGCCACATAATGTTCAAAGAAAGATCAGCTTAACTCGCCACCCTTCAAGATCCAAATGAGCATCTAGAGATTTATGGAGGAGTGGAAAACAATGAAACTCGACAGAGTGAGACCTCGATGTGATCAAGTCAACTCCTTCCCATTCCTCATCGAGAGGATGTAGCAAATTATGGTTTGATTCACTCGCCATGGGATCATGGAATACTTTTAGGGAAGAACCGGTGGAGGCATCTGATGAGCTGGATTTTTTCCCTCCCAGCCTCTCAATACGAGAGAAGAGTGAGAAACTATCATGGTTCTAGCAAGGGGAGGATGAGAGTCTCTACACAGCATGGGAGAGGTTCAAGAGACTGCTGAAGAGGTGCCCTATGCATGAGATAGATCTGGCAACACAAATGGACATTTTCCACCATGCCATGAATTATACCTCCAAGGGTATAATTGATGCATCCTACTGTGGAGGTTTTAAAAGAAGAAGTGCAGAGGAGGCAAGGCAAGTTATTGAAGACCTTACCAAATGCAACTATAAGACTCACATAGCAATCCAAATGGGAGTGTGCCAGTAAGAATAAGGGAAAATGGTCTGATTGGATTGGATAGAACTACAGCCATAGAAGCCAAGCTTGATGCAGTAATGAACAATCTGAGTAGTAATGCGAGGAGGATGCACATTGCACATGAAATTGGAGTAGTGAAAGAAGGAAGGAGAAACAGTGTTGAGGGGTTTGAGGAAGAAAAGCCCTACCAAGTTGAGGAAACAAAGTATATGAATGAGCAGAGAAGTTACCACTTCAAGCCTAACCCTAATTTGCCTACACACTACAGTCCAGCTCTAAGAAACCATGAAAATTTTTTATATGGTGGAAAAGCACAACAAGGAACCAGATATGAACAGAACCACCATCAAGCTTATACTCAGCCTGGGTTTCAGCAATAGCAACAACAACAACAAAAGAGGGAAAACAGGGCAGATTATCAGGGTCAGAAAAGGACTCAATCCTTTGAAGATCAAATGCTTAATTTCATGTCAGATAACAAAAGGATTTTGAATCTCGTATTGTGAGAAAAAATTTTCTCGACTCTCAAGATTTCCAAGAAAATACAACAAAGATTTCGTGGAAAACACACCCAATGCTTTGAAGAATATGGAGATGCAGATTGGGTAATTGGCTCAATCTATGAAGAAAGAACCTAAAGATTGTATGGCAGTGACTCTTAGAAGTGGCAGGGAGTTAGATGAAAGGAGAATAGAAAGGAAAAATACTGATGAAGAGAAACAAGCTGAGATTGGAGAAGAAAATGAGCAGAACAGTTCAGAAGTTATAGAGAATGAGAAGTCAGCAGAACTACATCCCAAGCAGCATGGAAGGAAGGAAGGGATGAAAGCCTATAATCCTCCAGTTTCATTCCCTCAAAGGCTGTAGAAGGAAAAACTGGACGAGCAGTTCTCTAAATTCTTAAACATGTTTAAGAAGATAGAGATCAACATTCCGTCTCAGAGGCATTAACTCAAATGACTCATTATGCAAAATTCATGAAAGATTTGTTGAGCAAAAAGAGAAGGTTTACTGAGGAAGGGATAGTGAGCCTAAATGCAACCTGTAATGCAGTAATTCAGAAGTCCATTCCAAAAAAAAAAAAGGCAGGATCTAGGCAGCTTCATTATACCCTGCATGATTAGGAATGCTAACATGGGAAAGGCACTGTGTGATTATGGAGCCAACATCAACTTGATGCCCCTGTCCGTTGCTAAAAGACTAAGGTCAGGAGGCTACTCCCATGCCTACGCACTTCGGCACAGACATTAGCCCATCCTAAAGGCATCCTGAAGATGTACCGATCAAGCGTGGTACTTTAATTTTCCAATGGACTTCGAGGTCATAACATGTAGAAAGACAAACAAATTTCACTGCTGTTAGGAAGACCCTTCTTAGCAACCAGAGCAGCATTGATTGATGTGAAAAAAGGAGAACTAACTCTCAATGTTGGAGATGAAGGAGTTGATTTCAATCTCAATGACAGTCTGAAACAACATGAACTGAGAAGTGCAAATTGTGAATTTGTAGAAACAAAAATTCCTGTCAGTTTTGAACTAACCATTGATTGTAATTTTCAAAATTCAAGGAATGAGAATGAGATGAATTTCCAGTGATTCGGCGCATCTTGGAAGTTGAATTTCAAACCCAATTTCAAATCAAATATTCAAAGATTCAAGACGAGAGAACAATGCAAGTAAAGATCTGGGGTAGGTTATGAAGAAGAAGTGGCTAAAGAAAACAAAAAATCAGAAGGTTTAATACTAAAGGAATTTCCTGGACATTTAAAATATGTCTTCTTACAACAAGAAAAAGGAAAGCCAGTAATTATTTCAGTTGGATTAACTAAGCTGGAAGAGCAAAGACTGTTGGAGAATCTCAAAAAATATAAAGAAGCAATAGCTTGGTCTATAGAAGATTTGAAAGGAATCAGTCCTTCAGTCTGTATGCACAATATCCTGTTAGAGGAGAATGCTAGAACTTCTATAGAGCATCAGAGAAGGCTGAACCTAGTAATGAAAGAAGTAGTCAGAAAAGAAGTACTGAAATGGCTAAATGCAGGCTTCATATATGCAATTTCAGACAGTCCTTGGGTAAGCCCAGTACATGTGGTTCCTAAGAAGGGAGGATTCACTTTAATTAGAAATGAGAAGCATGAATTGATTCCTACAAGAATTGTGACAGGATGGAGAGTGTGCATAGATTATAGGAAACTAAACACTACTACCATAAATGACCATTATCCTCTACCTTTCATTGACCAAATGTTGGACAGGTTAGCAAGGCACTCCCATTACTGTTTTCTTGATGGTTATTTTGGTTATAACTAGATTGCAATAGCCCCAGAGGATCAAGAGAAATCAACACATTTTTACATGTCCTTATGGTACTACTTTAGAAGGATGCCATTTGCATTATGTAATGCCTCGCCACCTTCAAAGATGTATAATGTCTATATTTTCTCGACGGTGGAAGAGGTTATGGAAATATTCATGGATGATTTCAAGATATGCATCCGGCTAAGATTGTCTGTGATCTAGAAACAATACTTCAGAGGTGTCAAGACAAGAGGCTAGCTTTAAACTGGGAAAAATGTCATTTCATGGTAACTGAAGGTATTGTCTTGGGGTACAAGATTTCTACTGTTGGGTTAGAAGTAGATCAAGAAAAGATTGTTGTTATAAAAACTCTCATGCCACCTACAACAGTGAAGGGCATAAGAAGCTTCCTGGGTCATGCTGGATTTTATAGAAGATTCATTAAGGATTTTTCCAAAATCTCCAAACCATTATGCAGACTATTGGAAAAAGATGCAAATTTTGATTTTGATGAATCATGTAGAATTGCACGGAGGAAATTAAACTGTGTTAGTATCGCCTCCCATCACAATGACACTGTGATCGGGAGCAATGAATTTAAAATTATGCGCGATGCTAGTGATTATGCAATGGAGTCAGATGGGGATGTAGAACTCCAAAAGATATTCAAGGCGATATACTATGCCAGCAAAACATTCAATGAGGCACAAGAAAACTACTCCACCATAGAGAAGGAGATGCTGGCAATGGTTTTTTCTTGTGAAAAATTCAGGCCTTATATATTGGGGTCTCATGTTGTTATACACACTAATCATGTTGCAATTAAATATCTAATGCCAAAGAAGGATGCAAAGCTAAGACTTATCAGATGGGTTCTACTGGTGCAAGAATTTGATTTAGAAATCAAAGACAAGAAGGGTAGTGACAATGTGATAGCAGATCACTTGTCTAAACTGAGAGAATCACAAACAGTAAAAATGAGAGCGTAAATAGCGTAAATTTTTCCCCGATGAGTAGCTATTGATGTTGCCGCACAAAACACCCCGGGGTATGCCTGATATTGTCAATTACTTAGCTTGCGGAATTATGTCATGTGAATCTGCCACAGCAAAAGAGGAAATTGAGAATTGATTGCAGATTATATATATGGGATGACCCATTGTCAGATAGAAGCAGGAGCATACATGATCATATGAGAGTGCAGCCCTTTAAACAAAACAAGGTGGTATTATGGAAAAAATTCCATGCATCACCATATGGAGGACATCAAGTAGAGACATGACAATTTTAAAATTCTCCAATCAGGATTTTATTGGCCTACTCTATTCAAAGACTGTTTTGAATAGGTAAAACATTGTGATGCTCAGCTGCAGAACGGGGGCAACATAAGCGTAAGAAAATGAAATGCCCTACAGGAATTTTATGGTGTATATTTTTATGTACAGGAATATAATTTCATGGACCTTTTTCCATCATCATTTGGTAATATATACATTCTCCCGATCAGGATTATGTATCCAAATGGGTATAATACCTTGTCCAAGAAATGATGCCACTACAGTTGTTGGGTTTATACAAAGAAACATTTTGAGCATATTTGGGGCACCTAGAACAATCATCAATGATGAGGGAATCCATTTTTCAAATAAAGTATTTGCAAAACTCATGAGCAGATATGGAATCAAACATATGATGGGATTGGCTTATCATCCTCAATCTAATGGGCAAGCTGAAATTTCCAATAGGGAGATAAAGAAAATTCTAGAGAAAGACAAAGAATGCAAGGTAAAGGACTCCGGTATATAAAGCCAGATGATGCAATCGTGAGCTTATAAACCGCTACAAAACTCCCATTGAATGTCCCCATACGTAATCATTGTATATGGAAACCTCATATCTCCCTTTAGAATCGAATACAAAGTTATGTGGCCCATCAAGAAATTGAACTATGATTTCCAAGCTACCAAGGAAAAGAGACTACTCCAAATGAATGAACTGGAAGAATTAAGAAATGAAGCCTAAGACAATGCCAGAATCTACAAGGAAAAGACCAAGAGGTGGCATGATCAGAAAATCCTAAGGAGGGAGTTCAAGTCAGGAGAACAAGTTCTTTTATATAACTCTAGGCTCAAGCTCTTTCCAGGGAAACTGAAATCAAGATGGAGTGGTCCACATAGCCGCTACAATAAGTACACTCTTTTGGAGCAAGAATACTAAAGACTCAATCTAGAAATGAATTAAAGTAAATGGTCGAGGTTAAAGTGCATTATCTTCGAGTAGAAGCATATAGGAAGTAGATCCAAATTCTTGAAAAGAGAAAGAAAATTACCAAAATGAAGAGACTCTACAAACAAAGGTCTAGCCGAGACATAAACCGGCAGCCTTCTGGGGAGTCAACCTGCTGAATTTAATGCTGATTATTTTTCTTATTTTGTCGGGGATTGATGTTGGTTATTTTTCTTCCAGGGTTTTGAATTATTAAATTTGATTTGCTAGAATTTTTCGAGGATTGGTAATATAAATTTTTCAATTTATTTTGACAGGGGAAATGAGCCGAATCAGGGTTTTATTGTGTAAAGCACCCTCGCCTGCCGACCAGCAAAAAATGACTACAAGGGGGAGTATTTCTCATTCCCTAAACTTATTTTGAATGATAATGCATATATTAAGTTGGAGAAGTTTGCTACCTTGAATGCTATGTTGATGTGTTGAGATAGTTGTTCATGATTGAATTGATGATTTTCTGTTACTAAATATGTCTTCACAATGCTTGAATTGAAATTTTGACCGGAAGCAGAGTGATTAACCTAATAGAAGGCAATGAGCCATAAAAGTCGGGAAAATATAACTTGGTCGCAACAAAGAAATCTGTGTCGCGACATTGTTTTATAAGTGAGGAAAAAGGGTTGTCGCAATAAGAAATTTAATGGTCAAGACAATTTATAAGAAAATTAGGTCACGACATTAAAAGTTCAATCGCGACAAAACTAACTGAGTTATGTTGTCAGCGATTACTGTTTTCCCGCTATGATACGGAATTTTAAACCAAAGTAAATGGCAACAAAGAACAATGTCAAGGACCACCTTTCACACAAAGGTCGCGACTACCATTCTATTTGCATAAACCAATCTCTGTCACGACATGAATTTTCTTGTTGCAACCCAGATCAGAACTGTATGCGTACCTGCGGAGTCCACAAAATTTATCACTTACAAAATTTTCTAATGTCAGATCAATATCATATGACAAGCCTAAAGTGTGTGTCGCATGAGGTTTTAAATAATAAAGACTGAGCTTAAAATATTAATCTAATTTCTTGAGGGTCACAAAATAAATTCCAGCTTAAAATTAGTTATCATAGACCTAATCGCCATCAAGCCGCAACCAACAAAAAGAGACATTCATTTATTGAGCCATAAACTGAAGAAGCTCTCCAAAAAAAAAAAATCTAAAAAGCCATCCCTTACCATTGTTCATATCACTCACACTCTAACCAAAAATCTCGATTTTCTCTCATCTCACTACTTGAAAACCCTAGACTTCAGAGACCTTCAACCCATAATTCCATATCACTTCATGGTAGAACCCCATAGCTTAGTCCCAAACCTCAACGAGATGATGGAAGAATACACAGCTGATGAAGAAGAGGTTTATCTGGAACCTCAGGCTGAGACAACCCAAGTAGCAGAACCGGAGATGCAGAAGAGGCACAGAACCTTGCTCATAAAGAAAGAAAGAAGAAAAGAGCTAAAAAAAGTAGAGATGAGCAAGCGAAGGAAGTAGAAGATAACAAAGCTTTCATTTCAGATGAAGCTTACTCCTTCTAGAAAGAGAATCTAATCGATAAAGGTTTTATTGGAGAAAGGGGGTTCAGTACTTTCATCTCACCTTTTGCAAAGATCATCGAAAAGAGGGGCTAGAACTTGTTCTACAAGCACAAGCCACCTAGTTATGCTGCAGTAGTCAGGAAGTTCTACTCCAATATGTTCGACATGAAAGAAGATTCAGTGTGCGTCGAGAGTATGGGTCCCTGTCGCGAAAGGATTAATTCAGGTTCTGGCAGATCGTGATGTCCCAAAAAATGGGTCAAAATACAAGAACTTGATCAGAGAACCCAACCATAAAAAAATAGTGGATTTCTTGATTGGTGGAAAGGGAACAACCCACAAAGAAAATCCTCATGAATCCATCCTCGTGGGTTCCCTAACAGAAGAAGCCAAGGTTTGGTTTTATTTTATAGCTTCCGTTATAATTCCTACAAAGCATCTTTGCACAATAAGGGAGAATGAAGCCATCATCTTATATGCCTTATTGAAGGGTTTTGAGTTTGATGTGGGGAAAATAATAGAAACATCTATCAAAACCTTCCACAAGGTTGTAAAAAGGGGACTGATCTCCTATCTAGCAACTATCACCAGACTCTGTATTATGGCTGGAGTAAAAGGGGTATGGGAAGAAGAGGAAACCTACCCTATGAGCTCTCCTTTGACATTGAGAAGGGTCATCAAGGGCCCAAAGAGTAGGAGAAGGAAGGAGATGGAGATTGTAGAAGTTGCAGAGGAGCCTCAGGAAGAAGGTGGGGATGGAACAATTCCCAAAGGAGGCCCAACTACCAGTTGAAGATTAGTTTCAAAGAAGAATAAGTCCAGTACTTCAATCTCCTCCTCATGTAAGGGAAAACTTTTCTGAACCAGTAGAGTGCTCCAAGGGCAACATAGGAAATAAAGAAATCATGGAGATGTTGGTTTCTATGAAAAAGGAAATCGAGGAGAGAGAGAAGAAGTGGGAACAACAACAGAGAATAAGAGAAGAATTTTTTCGAGGCGTACTTCGTAAGAGAACAAATACGGGAACAACTTCAAGCAGAGTAAGAGGAATGGAAGGAAGAAATGGAAAGGAGAGAAAGAGTTCTTGTGCAAAGATTGATTCAAAATACAAATTCTATAATGAGCAGCCTAAAAGGAATGAAGATGTGTCAATCTTTTAGACAAAAAGAGGAGGAAAAGTCAGGCCAAGTATGTCGCAGGCTGCGAGGGTTCAAATATCTCTACAAGGAACAGCCTAAGGAATTCGGGGAAGATTGTGGAGAAGAGGGACAAGGAGCTAGAGATGACAACAACTACAAGATTAAGCTTTGAATGAAATTTGATCGTGTGAATTCAAATTTAGTGAACATACACACTACGCTCACTGAACTTGAAGGAACCATGAACAACATAGGTCAGAGGCAAGATGAATTAATCACTCAAGTGGAATTTACCAATGATCATTGCCTCTTCAACAATGAAGAACCTCTAGAGAAAGAGAAGCCAAACATCTCAATACCTAGGTTTCCTCCATCTTTAGCTAGCTTCAACCTCGAACCTCCTAACCTTAAAATTCCCAAATCCTACAAAAGGAGATGAACCTCTGTAGTTCTCTTTCTCTCCAAACCAACATCACACTCTTAATAAAAGTTCAACATAAATTTCTAAAAGAGTATGTGTTAAATTCTTTGTCTGCTGTTAATTGCTTATTAGAAAATATTTTTGTTTTGAATAAATGAATGAATCTGATGTGAAAATTGAGTTGGGAAGTTTGGGTTGAATTGAATAGATTACAATTGTTGGTGTGTTGTGATGTTTTGAGTTGAAAGCATGATCAAATGAACTCTTTAACTTGATTAAAACAACATAACAACAAAAACTCATAACTAAACAACTTTTGAATTGAAATTGTGGTAGGCCTCAATGAACTGGAATAGGAAGTTGCATGTGTAAATTAGAATGAAGTTTAAAGTTTAGATTTAAGAAAATGTATTAATTGAGCTAAATAAGACCTTTAGTTGTTGTATAAACAATAAGGTCGAGTGAAAGTGTGAAAAACAATGCACATGGTAAAATGTTCCTTAACAATTTGTGAAGGATTAGGGACATCTTTTTAGGTTCGATCCACGGAGTCAAACAGTCCAAGATTTACAGAGCATTAGATTATTAGTCAAGAAGTAGAAATCCTAGGCAATTCCACTTTAACGAGGGAAGTGATAGGCCATCATGGAAGTTTGAGCCTTTCAAGCCTACCCTCATAATATGCATAAGCATATAATCTAGTTCCAAATTTGAGCCAATTATCTAGTTTCTTCATTTGAACAGAAAAATGAAAACCTCAGACCTTCATTTATTCTAATCCTACAGTAAAGAACCCTTATTTGCCCAGGTTTCAGGACAGGAACTTCAAAATACAAAAAATGACAATTTTGGGGGAATGTTAGTTTGATTTGAAAGGAAACAAGAATGAAGGTTGGAAAAAGAAAAGAACAAATGAAGAAATGGAAAAGAATGCAAAGATGAAGTTAAAATTTTAAGTTGTCGAAAGGGATTAAGTTTGTCTTGTGGCCTTCACTCTCTTGAACAATTAAGTTCTTAGGGGTGTTTCAGCACTGTGCCCTAATGCCAAGCTGGTATAGGAGTTGCTAGCTAAAGTTCTCTAGAGTGGTAGAAAGCCTAGAAGACAAGACATTGCACTATCTAAAATAGTTGACAAATAAAAGAAAAGGAAAAAGAGATTTCTCTCTAAAAGATGCCAAGCTGAGAATAGGCAGTATGATACATCAAGGACAAGTTTGGGGGAATATATTTTCAGACATTAGTAGAAAAGAAAAGGATGAAGGATAGAGGCAAAGATATTTCAGGATCTATCATTTCTAATTTCTTGATGGAATTTTTGTCTTTCCCGATATTTTAAAGGGTTATTCTTTAAAATTTTCTTTCGATTTTTACGTATCTTGAGCTGTTTATTTTATAGGTTATGATCTTATTTATTTTTCTGTTCTCCATTTTACGGCACCATCATAATGTATCTTAAAAGGTTTTAGTATTCTTGGCACTCTTATCCAATGATCACAAGGTGTTTTTAGTATAATACTTGAAGAGTGGAATCTGGGTAAATGTTTAGCCTAAATTCTCCACTTATCTACCTAATTACGCAAGCCAAAATCTACAAGCCTAAAAGACCTAATTGATCTTGAAAGTGGAACTTGCCTACATTAGTGGAGATTAATATGAAAAACAAGCATATGGGGCCTTGAAGAGCCAAAAGAAGTGCGATCCTTGTGTAGAATTCCAGAAGATTAGTCAATCCTGTCAAGGAGGAAGGGAAAGAAAACCAACACACACAAAGATCATGATTAATTTACTAAATTGTTTACATTTTAGAATTCATTACTTTGTTTGTGACAATAATTGAAAATTTGTCTTAAGTCTGAACTAAAAACTAAATTTGAAATTAAGCTGCAACTAACTAGTTTCAATTCAAGTTGCAGATTTTCAGTGTAAAGCAGTAAAATGTCCTTAAAAATAAAGCTAAATTGTTTGAGGACTGTTTGCCTTTTGCTATATAGACTAAACCTCTCAATTTAACACATCTACAGGAGTCTCGTAACTTTCCTATGGCCATGTCAAATTGGACTGGAATTTCTTTTAAATGAATAAACTAGTTTAAATGTTTTGGAATTATAAATGGGTTTAGTATATGACACTGCAAGTGCACAGGTCATACAAGTAGTAAAAAATGGATGTAAGTCCAGATATCATTCCCACAGACATTGACTTGGATTATCAAAATCAACTACCCATTTACTTTCGAGATCCATACTATCGAACCTCAGTAGTAAAAGTTTATCAACTAAGAGTAAAGGATAATCGTATTAAAGGTAACATATACACATAGGACATTAAAAATAAGCTAATAAACGTATATGAACTAAAATTAATTGGACTGAATCAGTTCTCTATAAAAATGAACACTAATAAGGAAGTATTGTGAAACAGTCAATTCCTACATTATATCCCATTTAAAACTCGATCCTAAATTTGGATCTGGATTCGTCAAAGATGCATGATATTGCAAGTTGGATTTCTCCTTTTATTCACCAATTAAGTATCCATGTTTCTCTCGAAGATAGGGGTTTAATCAGCTACTTGTATTCACATATTCTTTATAAGATTTGGGTATTTTTCTTTCTCAATACTTCATACCCATTTCCTAAGACTGCAGATTTCTTACTTCCCAAATCAGGGTTGTTGTAAGACTTCTACAACTTGATTGATGACTCATCCTTTAAATATAATAGATACTTCCACTTCTATGATTAGATCTCGGCTAACACGAGTTAAGGCCTTCTAATAGATTAAGGTGAAATATCGATAATTTAAATTGATAAAAATAATCCCTCGACATCAATTATGAGTGAATTGGGAATTTATCTAAGTGAACTCTCAGAGCTCATGAGTTCTTCAATGGTAGTTTAGCATACCCATAAACTGATTGTTCTAAGCTCTCAGGAATCTCCATTTCTGTGTCACTCAGAAGGCCTCCTGGAAATCAGAGCAAGACACAATCCTTAGAGGGGTATTTCGAAACTACTATTGGGAACAATTACATGAAGAAAACACATCAACCAAATAAATCCTCCCCAAATTCCAGGTACTTCCTTCTAATTTATGCAAGAAAGACTGTAACTAACAATAAATTCAAACTAGTGGAAGTTGTGCTTCTGAAAACTGCATTACAATCGACAATGGAGCACTGATCAATTATACCCACTGCAATTGCAATAAACTGAGAAGAAACGATTTCCATAAATAATCTGAACACATTTTAAACTCAGCTGATAAGTGAAATATTACTTTTGGCAAGACATTCTAACATATAGTTAGTTGAGATCCCCGAGAAATGAAAGAAAATAAAATAAATAAATAAATAATCTATTCTAAACTATACAGTGAGTTTTCTTCTTCCCCCGTTCTGGGTTCCCGAAAAGAAAAAACCTTTTTTTACTAAGATTGTGTACGCTTATTTATAACTTTTAGAAATTGGGCCTGATTCTAAGGCTCTAGGTGGATTTCCCTAAAATCAATGGCCCAACTCACTATTTTAGGTTACGTATCGAAGCATCGCGAAATAAAATTACGGTATGGTTTGAGAAGTGCAATGGTATTTATAGGAAGCGGATTCGACCTTCTTTCATTTTGTTACGCATTTTGTTGATACATGACTTAATTTTCTTGTTCCCAGGAATTGATGTCGCGACCTCTTTTCTATTGCGACGTCATTCACTTGTCTCAAGCCTTTAAGCTGGTCGTGACTCAAATCTGCTGGGTTGCTTGTTTTCTTGTCGCGACGTGGAATTTAGGTCACAACCAAGTATTTTCCTTGCTCAGTGCAATTCTTGTCGTGACCTCAAAAGTATGTCGCAACATTCCCTTCTTCATATCTAATTGCAACCTCATTTCAGAAGTCTAAACATTTCCCTTCAATTTTTCTATTTTGAGTGTAACCTCAACATTACCTTTGTTTTTTGGAATATATGTAAACCTCGATTTTATGTCATGACATCGGTTCTGTTTGATTTATGGCTTGATCTTTATTTGCGACCATGTTTTTCTTACCCTTCAAATAATTCTTTGTCATGACTTCAGTTCCATGTCGCAACCTAGCTGTATTGTTTTCTACTGCATTTTATGTCGCGACCTCAGAAGTATGTCGCGACATCCTTTCTATTGTTAGCCACTAATCCTTGGTCACAGCTCCCTTTCTCATGTTGCGACTTAAAATTGTTCTATCTTTTCATTGTCTTGTCGCGACATGGAATTTAGGTCGCGACCTAATCATTTCTTTTCTATCTGAAATATATGTTGCGACCTTAAAAATCTGTCGCGATTTCAATTCAACCCCTCTTGTCGCAAGCTCACTTCTTGGTCACAACATTTTTAACTGTACAGCTCATTCTTATTGTCGCGACATAAATTCTAGGTCGCGACCTTGGTTGGAGTCTCCAACTTATATCTTTGTCACAACTTTGGAATTGCCTAAGGAGACATTGCAAGTCCATTGACCTTACTTTTGGTCGCAACCTCAGCGGTGTCGCATTGTCTTCCTTGAAGTTCCTCTGTCTTAGTCTTATAAGTTCTCTTATGTCGCAGTTTGTTGCCTTGCCATCACTTTTTGGTCGCGACAGTTCTATGTCGCGACTCTTGGGCCCTATGATCTCTTTCACTTCTAATTTTTGTTGGAATTTCATACCTTTAAATTTACGCAAAATATAATTTTATTAAATATTACATATTTACGCATAAAAATAAGCAATTGTATTGTAAAGAAAAATCATAAAATGGACTAAATTCAATAGGTTTTTACTCATCAGAATGACAAATCTTCTTTTCTTTGCTTGGGAAGCAAAACTTTAAGTTGAGAATTTGAGTGAGACTTAGACTCATCTGTTTTTAATCCATTTTAAATTGTTTCAATATTTTCGCCATTTTATGTGCCAAATTATGGAGTATTTTAAATTTGTGTTTGCGGGTACTAATTCGAGAGGAAAAGGAGAGATTTCTAGCAAGAAGAAGAAAAACAGCAATTCACGGCGAGTTCATGTGGCCCAGGAATTTGTGTGTCACGACAAACTTCTAAAGTACCAAAGCGACCATAACAACATTTCTGTGTCCTTGACAGCATTTCTAATTGTTTGACAATTGAGCTAGGTCGCGACAAAAGACAGCAGGTCGCGATAGAGAATGGAAAAGACATATGTTAGTCAGTTGGGAACAAAATAGTTTGTGTTGCAACATAATGCTGAACAGAAGGCAGAATATCTATCGTGATAGAACTCTCTTCTGTCGCGACACTGACTTCTGCAACATGGAAAAGTTTGTTGAGACAAAAAGATGTTGAAGAAGAAGTTTAGGTCGCGATAAGAAAACTAGGTCGCGACAAAGGGTGCTTAATGGATGAACTGACCTGGTTGCAACAAAGAGAGTCAATGTTGCGACATAATTCAAGCTTAAAGGTGTTTGGTTATTTACAAAACGAGAGATCTTGGTCACGACACGGAATAAATTTGAATAGAGAGAAACAAGGTCGCGACACAACTCCTAAATCGCGACAGAAGTCTCAACACAAATGCAAAGAAGTCATGTCGCGACATAACAAACTAGGTCGCAGCGGCTGAGTTAACAACACAGAAAAGTCCTATCGCGACAAAAGGAAGAGTAGGTCGACGAAAGACCAGGCTAAAAGCCCGGACAAGTTATGTCGCGACCAGAAAAACTAAGTCGCGATAGGAAAATATGTTGCATGCAGAAAAGTGTTTTCGTAACATAACATATTGGGGTTGCGACATGTAAAACATCCCCAACACAAAACTCTAGGTCGCAACATAAAAAATGAAGCTGCAACAAGGAAACATGCTAAGTGGGAAAAAGCTCTCCTTGTGGGGCTTTTGGGTCACGGCCAGGCATGACAATAATGCAAGACGGTGTGCAACAGAGCCATAACAAAATGTTGTCGTGAAAAAGTTGGGTCGCGACATCAATTTGAAGAAGTATATCAACATCACTGTCGCGACATGAAAACTTTGGTCGTGACACCAACTTGTAAAAGCTGCACTGAAACTGTGTTATGACATAAGTATCGATGTTGTGACATTCATGTTTGAGGATTGAACAGAATATTGTCGTGACAAAGGAAACTCTATCGCGATAGAGTTATCATACTGAAGGAAAGAAGAATGTCGCAACAAGAATATGCTATCGCGGCTGGCGAATGGGCACAAGATCTTCTGAGTCGCGACAAGCATTTGCTTCTTTACGTAATAGAAACCTACAACAAAAATTCAAAACTATATAGTGACACAACTTTCAAGTTGCGATTGAGAAGACAAGCTAGGCCTACAAGTTAGGGATTCATAAAAGAAGCATTGAAGTTAGGGCCCAAACTTTTAGGGCTCTATAAATAGAAGCATTTGTGGAAACTTGAGGAAGTCGGTCGATGGAAACGAACCCGGAGTACTGGGGTGGGGACTCTTTGTATTATATTTTTCTTTTATTTTATTTTTCTTATTTTTCATTTTCTTCATAAATTAGCGTTGCTTGATATTTTAATTTGTCATTGGATCTGAAACATTGATTTTTTTAGAAGTTTTGAAGTTGAAATTAATGTTGAAATTTATTTCTGATACTTGTTTGAATGCAATGAACTCGAACAAACGGTAAAATTGTTTTGTGATTTATTACACTTCTGAGTGGAAATTTTTCTGTCGGTATTTCAATGTATGTTGTAATCCAGTTTTCGAGAACTCAACTTCCACTAGGAAAGATCTGATGTTAGTTATGGTCTTTTCTGCAAAATTGGAAGAAAATTTCCTGAGTTGAAATTTGAGATTTTGAATAATTATTTACTCTTCATTTCTGTACCATGACATTTCCTAATTGTTGACAATTTAGCCAGGTTGCGACAAAAGACAGCAGGTCGCGACAGAGAATGGAAAAGACATATGTTAGTCAGTTGGGAACAAAATAGTTTGTGTTGCGACATAATGCTGAACTGAAGGCATAATATCTATCGCGACAAAACTCTCTTATGTCGCGACACTGACTTCTACAACATGGAAAAGTTTGTTGAGACAGAAAGAATCTTTGAAGAAGGATTGGGGTCGCGATAAGAAAACTAGGTCGCGACAAAGGGTGCTTAATGGATGAACTAACCTGGTTGCAACAAAAAGAGTCAATGTTGCGACATACTTCAAGCTTAAAAGGTGTTTTGATTATTGCGACAGAGATCTTCAGGTCACGACACAGGAATAAGCTGAACAGAGAGAAACGAGGTCGCAACACAACTCCTAAGTCGCGACATAAGTCTCAACACAAATGCAAAGAAGTCATGTCGTGACATAACAAACTGGGTCGCGATAGCACAAGTTAGCTTAACACAGAAAAGTCCTATCGCGACAGGGAAAATGGGTCACGACACGAAGACAGGCTAAAGGTAGACAAGTTATGTCACGACCAGAAAAACTAAGTCGCGATAGGAAAATATGTTGCATGTAGAAAAGTGTTGTCGCAACATAACATAGTGGAGATCGCGTATGTAAAGCATCCCCCAAACACAAAAGTGCAGATTCGCAACATAAAAAATGAAGCTGCAACAAGGAAACAGGCTAGGTGGGGAAAGAACTCTGTTGCGACTGAGATGATAATAATGCAAGACAGTGTTGCAACAAGAACCATAACATAAATGTTGTCGCGACAAAAAAAGATGGGTCGCGACATCAATTTGAAGAAGCATATCAGCATCACTGTCGCGACATGAAAACTTTGGTCACGACACCAACTTGTAAAAGCTGCACTGAAACTATGTTGCGACATGAGTATCGATGTTGCGACATTCATGTTTGAGGAATGAACATAATATTGTCGCGACAAAGGAAACTTTGTCGCGACAGAGTTATCATACTGAAGGAAATAAGAATGTACATATGAAATACTGCTGCTCGCAACTCAAGCAAGAATGAGCATAAGATCTTCTAGGTCACGACAGACAACTACTTGCTGCAACAAAAACCTGTAACAAAAATTCAAAACTATGTTGCGACACAACTTTCAAGTTGAGATTGAGAAGATAACCTAGGCCTAAAAGTTAAGGATTCATAAAAGAAGCATTGAAGTTGAATTTAGGCACTAGGAGCTCTATAAATAGAAGCATTTGTGGAAGCGGAAGTCGAGTCGACAGAGCAGACGGAGTACCTAGGGAGCTAAGGACTCTTTTGTATTATATTTTTCTTTTTCTTATTTTTCATTTTCTTCGTAGATTAGCGTAGCTTGATATTTTAATTTGTCATTGGATCTGAAACAGTATTTGTTTAGAAGTTTTGAAGTTGAAATTAATGTTAAAATTCATTTACGATTACTATTTGAATGCAATGAACTCCAAACAAACGCTGGAAATTGTTTCTTCAGTTGATTACACTTACAGTGGAATTTTCCTTATCAGTATTTCAATGTATGTTGTAATCCAGTTTTCGAGAAATCAACTTCCACTAGGAAATATCTGATGTTAGTGATGGTCTTTTCTGCAAAATTGGAAGAAAATTTCCTGAGTTGAAATTTGAGATTTTTGAATGGTGTTGCTCTTCATATTAATTGTTCCTAATTTTAGTATCTTATTGATTCGTTTGGCCAGTAGGCGTATCTGGAATCAACAAAATTTGTATCCTAGGGTTCCCTCTTTGCCATAGCATGCACTACGCGTATAATTAGTCTAGGGTCGAACACGGGGATGGGTTTTCTTCGTGAGAGAAGAGTTGCAGTGGATTGAAAATGGTGTTTCCTCTTTGGATTTCAGGATTTTTTGCAAAAACAGTGGAAGTGAATGTTTGGAAACTGGAAATAAATTGAAATAAAAGTTAAAAGAGAACTCCTTGAAGTCTCGGGCCACTGGGTTAGAGTTCTAAGATATCCAACATGTCCTCGAGTCTTTTTCCTCACGTTGGGGAGGATGACCTATAGTCATTTCCCGAACCGGATCTTCATTTAGCTCTAAAACCTAAACCTTAAAAGTTTTTCTTCTAATGTATAGCATTTATTAGCCATTTATGTTTCAAAGCAGTTAAAACCATCCCGCTTTGGATCTAACTGCGGGAGCTCATAAATGACAACTAAGCTGAGCATCGATGGATCTAGCGATGAAAGCATCCAGGCGAAAGCTGCCCAGTGCGGCCACTCAAGGTACATCCGCGGTAGTTGAGCCCTAGCGTGAGATCTGCGAAGCGTAAAGGCCATAAATGCTTGCGTTATGAACATGAGGACAGTGTTTTTACCTTCAAACCTTCACCCAGTGGCCTTCCTCTTCAAGGATGAGGGGGTTTTAGCCAAGCATCTCTTGATTTCTCCTCATCAAGAGGTGTTTGGCTACTAAGAAAAAGCAAGAAAGTGGAGGAAAGGGCGAGAAAATCACACGCAGCGGGAGGAGAGGAAATTTTGTGCCAATTTTATTGAGTGATTGATGGACTGAAAGTTTGATTGATGTTAAAAGCTTGACTGAGCTTATATAGGTGCTCAGTACCAAGGAAATTACAAAAATGTGTAAAGGAACCAAAATTACATCAAGGGCATATTTATGCAAGCCAAAAGCGGGTGATGATCAAAGCGCGGTGTTAGAAATTTAGTAACTTTGCGAAATTTGCAGATTCTTAATTTTTCGCAACAATCTCAAGACTCAGTTTCTTCCTTCTCTTCTGCATTTTTGCTCCAAATGTCTTCTAAAATGATCATGAATTTTCGAGTTCGGCTCGGGTTCGTCGTGTTTGAATTGGCTCGAAGAAAATGACTTATTTGGCCTATAAAACTTACAAAAATAGCCATAAAATGTGATGTAGCAAGTCGGGACCTCAATGTATCAATTGGGTTATTTAAGTTGATTAGTACACAAAAAGTGCTTAAAACCTGCAATAAACAGGGCTCAAAATAGCACTATTTGGGTACTAATCACTTATACCCATGAAAGGACTATTGTTTAGCTCTGATTTCCAGAGGCCCTCTGAGTGACACGGAGATGGAGATTCCATAGAGCGTAGACCAATTCCTTGGGGGTATGTTAGACTAATATTGATGAACTAATGAGCTCTGAAAGGTTACTTAGATAAATCCTCAATTTGCTCATGGTTTGAGAATAGGTTGAGTGGTATATCAATTTAATCAATTAAAGATCTCTCCTTGGTCTGGAAGAATGATCTAGATCCTGTGTTAGCATGAGATCTAATCAAGGAAAGAGAAAACTCTTTCAAATCTTAAGGACAAGACATCACTCATGTTGTAGAGATATTGCAGTTGTCTTGCCTTGGGAAGCAAGAAATCTACAGTCATAAGAAATGGGTATGAAGTATTGGAAAAGAAAAATATTCGAATCTTAGAGAGAAATTCTATTTACAAGTAATTGATTAGAATCATGTTCAAGAATGAGCGTGAACCTCTACTCGATGAAAGAAGTATGGTTAGAGGAGGAATCCAAACTATACTATCTTACCTCTTGACAAATTCAGATTTCACTTAGGGAAAAATAGAATGAGAATAGGATGCAGGAATTGACAATTTCACAGCAGTGAAATCCCAGTGTTTACTTCCAACAATGATTTGGTTCAGTCCAGTGTACATTTAGGATTTAACTTTTTCTTTTATATTAAATGTAGGATTCTAGTTTTTAAATTCTTATTAGGTTACTAAATTTTCATCTAAACTAGAAGTTCAAATAGTGTATAACTTGAGTAGTTAGGGTAGTTGAAGTTTAAATTTCTTTCAATCTCTGTGGGAATGATATCCAGACTTATAGGTCCACTTTATTACTTGTATGACCTGTGCACTTGCAGTTTTTAAGACCAAAGTAAATTTCCATTTGAGTTTAGCGACAAAATTATTTTTCTTATGAGCATATAATGTATTTTGGTTTTGTATCAAGTTTCTGGTGCCATCATCTGGGAGTAATTTTTAGTCTTCTAGTAATGGTACTAATAATTGGAATATGCACAACGTTTTGGTCAACAAGTTTTTGGCATCGTGGCTGAGGACTCTAGTTACTCCTTTGGTGACAGTGTCATAAATTTGTACAATTTTGGTCAACATATCCCCTGAAGCCTTAACCTGAGCATCATCCGTGTGTGAAGGCGGTAACCACTCCCTATGATCATAATCAATGACGACTTAGTGTGTCGTCAACCAATCCATCCCAAGGATGACATCAAACTCCGACATGTCCATGACCCGAAGATCCACGAGTGAGCGGAGATCTTGAGATCTCACAACTCCACCGATCCCGACCTCCCGATCGACTCACCTAGTTCCTAGGGAGAATTCACCTCCTGATGGATTTTCAAGTTTTAACCTCTATTGGCTTCCATGATCACGAGTAATAAAAAGAATGTGATGCACTATAATCAAATAGTACTCTTGCCCATAAGCGAAACAATAGAAATGTACCCTGAATAACCAACTGATCTGTAAGCGCATCTTGAGGTGTGATGGCGTAGACACGCTCCTAGGTCCCTAAAGTCCTGGCTTGTGAGCCCAAGCCTCGACCTCGACCCATGCTCTGGTCTATCCAGCCTGATTGGGAAGTAGTAGGGACTTGGAGTGTAGCGCCTTGGGGCCAAATCTTGGTTCCCTTTGGCCCATGGTGGGAGTAGCAGGAGGGAACAAGCGGAGTCTATGAACGTCCAGCCTTGGCGGGACTAGGGTGTCCCATAACTCTAGGATCCTTGCTTTTGAGGGCAATCCCGTCTCATGTGTCAGTACAGTTTTAGTAGAAACATGTTCCTGCACTAGGCGGGTTGGCTAGGGCGCCCTAGATGTATCCCACCTTGGGATGATCAGCCTAGCGGCACGTGGTCGTGGCCACGTCGCCCAGAGCCCTTGCGGAATTAGAACTCCTCTATTTCTTTCCTGAGCTAAAAGAAGAAGGTTGGCTCTCCCTCCTCTTATTTTTAACACCTGCATCCCCGAAGTTCCTTGCGTCATCCACTTCTCTCTTAATGGCCATAGTTGTCTTGACCATCAAGTCCATGTCTTAAAGAAGAAATCCCACAATTCTACCCCGGATGGACAATTTCATACCATCCTCAAATTTCCTCACTTTGACCATATCTGTGGCCACATAATCATCAGGGAAATGGGTTAATTCAGTGAACTTAGCCATGTATTTGAGCATTGTCAATGTTCCTTGTTTCAGTTCCAGAAACTCCCCGAGCTTTTGCATGTCGAGCAGATGCTGGGAAAAACTTGACCATGAAGAGCTCAAGAAACTCTTCCCATGTCATTGCCTCCAAGTCCTTCGAGGCTTTGACCCAATCCCACCACACTTGGGATTCGCCTTCTAGCTGGAATACGGCTAGCTTTATCTTAGTGGAATTAGAAGTGATCTCCATAGCTTCCATAATCTTCGGACTTAGAGGTGTGATCGGCTACAGATTTTCCTCCCCCAAAGGTTGGAAGATGGTGTGCCTTGAACCTCTTAAGGTTACTTGACCCTCCCTGGCTCCCAGTTGCACTAGCCTGTGCAATGGTGGCAGCCACAACACTTACATGTGCAATAGTAGTAGTCGCAGCACTAATAGCCTCTATGAAGGCTTGTTGGTCAAAGGCCGATGGTCATTGGTTGTTGCTCCGCCCACCACCTCGGTGTCCTCTTCCTCATTCACTTCATCTACATATGTCGGATAAAAATAGAGTATTACATGGTATCCACAGATAATTTACTCAAGTTTAAACCGATTTCTCTCCTTGTCTAACTAGTAGTGTGTACTTGACCAGCAATAAATATATCGAACCCCCAAGGTTATGTTCTCTAACCCCTAGTGTTCCTCTTTTTCCATATACTTTTTACCATGTATATAATTCACACAACACATAACACACAATCATGTAGCATATTAGGGCACAAAACCTTAAATGCACAATGAATACAATGGTCTAGACCCAGGCCCATCAAGCCCTAGATGATTATACCTAAGCTCTGATACCAAGTTGTGACACCCCAAAACCCAAGGGTCCGTTGACCAACCATCAACCTATAGAAACTCGTAGATATCGGGTAACCCAATGCTACACTAGTATATCCCATTTACCGGAACCCATAGAGTTAACAACTAGATGGCCACTCTGGTTCCATTCATCCATATTCATTTGAAACATGCAAGGTCATAATTTAAAAGCATTTTTATAAGGGTTTAATTACAACTCTCATGCATAATAAGAGCCTGAGATTAGAACTAGATTGTTCCAAAACATTTTACAAAGGGGTTTTAAAAAGCCATATGTCGGCTTTTTTCACAATTGCGGCCTCAAATGGGCGCCATTCACCGGTGTCTGTTTCACACCTGAAATATTTTCCCTTATAGGGTGAGCCACGCCCAGTAGAAAATCTTCCTACAAAAGCTACTCCCTACCTAAGTGCATATGAAATGGTCATGTTCCACTTTCACATCCCAAGTAAAAACATATGCCATTTCTACTATGGCTACATGTCATCATGAAATGAGATGAGACTCAATCTTGTACCATGCCTTGAGTCCTTTAAATATCATCACGATGAATGTGGTGCGATGCGTCAGACAGTAGATAGCATCTGTTGACACTTTAGAGATAAAAAGTTATTTGTTACTAAAGCCATCCCCCATGGATGACTTCATTTCAAATGATTTTTTTTTTTTATAATCAAAACCGTGTGTTTCATGGGCAGCGGATTTCCAGGGTCTCACCGCAGGACTCTGCACGCCTTCATACACTTTTTGGACTTTCACCATTTGAGTGTATGAACCAATCCGGGGCTTTTCACCCGAAGGGATGTCTAACCCTTCTTGCTATTACCCACCACACGTTTTCCATATTATGCAACCGTGTGAGTTGGACATTGTCCAATGGTACCGAGCCCACCCATCAATCACAAAGTATGGTGATTTCTCATAATCATGCACTCACACCCATTCAATGTGATGTCCTCGTGCATTTGCATAATGCATCATTGCATGTTATATCATGCCACATGTATAATGAATGCTACATGGAATCATACAATTCACCATGTATTATGGATAATTATATTATGAGCATATAATTTCCAACCCCACAATCATCTCAATGTCAATATATTCAAACACATATATATTAACATTCAATCAATTACCACCAAGCATGTCATTCAATTTCAAGTAATGACAACCTTGATCCTCAAGACCTTTTTTTTTTTTTTAACATAATGCCCACAAAACAGTCCACACCATGCGCCTCAAGCTAAGCCATAAACTGATCGAAACCAGACCACACAACAAGCCATAACCGGGACACAAACTTGCCATACATAAGCCATAGGACAGTTTCGAACTCAGCTCGAAAATCTGTCCACAAATCTGGCCTGAAACAGTCCACAAGACTGATTTACAACCAGGCCATGAAACCAACCACTAAGCAATCTCAACATAGGCCATAACTAGCCCTAAGTTAGACTACAACCTCCGGCTATCACCCGACCAAAATGGCTCTTGACGGTCCATAATTTTTAGTTTGGACGGTTCTGAAATCAATCCTCAAATAGTTATGGGAACTGAACCATAACTTGAGCTGTAGAGGTCCAATTTGGGTGATTTAAAAGCCTAAATCAAGTTCACAGATGCAGCTACAATTCAATGAAGAATATAAGTCTAAATTCCTCTCGTTTCTCAATCGAAAACCAGTCCCAAAAATCTAGACACAACCAAATGAACAGCCTAAACTGTGCCAGTCTTGGGAAATGGACCATAACTTAAGTTATAGAGGTCCAATTTGGGTGATTCAAAATCCTAACATCAAGTTCACATATGTAGCTACAAATTCTATGAAGAACACAAGTCCAAATACCTCCCGTTTCCCAACCGAACACCAATCCCAAATTGAAGGTAGCGTGTAGGGTCAACACAGGGCAGCCCTATAAAAAAATCTGGCCAAACAGCCCCTTAGGGAAGAAAACAAGGCCAAACAGCCCTTAGGGTGGAAATAAGCCAAAGTAGGAAGAGATTCTACCTCTTAAAGCATAGCCCTCTTTGAGTAGACAAAATTTACTTCTTGGTCCAACGAGTTCCGATCATCAGAACATCAGAGATCTAGGGAAAAAGCTCGCCGACTTTCCTCTTTCTTCTTTTCTTTCTTTTTCCTTTCCCTTTTTCTTTCTTTTCTCTATCTTTTTTTTTTTTTGGTTCATCTCCATCTATTCTCTCCCTAATTCGCATTATCTCCCTCCTTTCTATGGGCTTTACACATGGCTTTGCTCATGCCATGTGTCACCCACTCATGTGTCACCCACTCATTTGGGTTCCTTTTTGCCTCGACAAACGTGAAAATTCTTACTACCTCGGAATTCGACGAAATTCATCGAGGTAACTAGATTTTGTGAGATGACTCCAACAGCGAGGTCCATTTCGTCATCCGAGATCTAGAGCATTTGGTCATGACTTATACATGTGACAATTTACCCTTTTGCCCTTTTTCAAAGACAAAATTTAAGGTTTTACATAAATTATTTGGCTTGAGGTTTGCTTGCTGAGTAAGACTTCTCTAAGATCAATTGTACCTTTACATGGATAAAAAGTGCTATTTAGATCTCAGCCAGTCCAGTCTATCATGAGCGTGCAAAGCATATTGAAGTCGATTGTCACTCTATCCGTGAAGCTTTTGAAGCTCATGTTATCACTCTTCCACAAATTTCAACTAAACTAAAAATTGTTGATAATAACACTTGAGCTCTTTTCAGTATCATCAGCGTTGCTCTGGCAGTGATTGGTGTGACAGATCGCTGGCAGTAATTGAGGGGTTATCGGCAGGAAATGCTGTTGTCCATATTTATTTCCATTTAATGGACCGCTTTTTTGTCCATATTTATTGTCTTGATTTATGATTATTTTAATTAGCTTAATATTTGAAATATTGTATAGGGAAAATATTAGATAATTCATAGCCTTTTTCAAGTATAGATTTCTTTTGTACTGTTTATATAATAGAGAAATCACAAGTCCATTGATCAGTTAGTAAAAGTTATCTATGTTTTGAGTTCATTTCACATGCTATTTTGAGCATTTTATATCCATATTCATGTAAAACTCATAAAATTTCCTCATAACTTGGTTTTATAGCGTGACTTGATGAAAAGCAAGTGATTTGGCAAGAAATGGGCAATATATTTCAAAAGAAGAGTCAACTGGGTGTCTCCCATCGCACCACTGGAAAGATGAACTTTTCTTTACCAGATGGAACATCGGATGGTTCAAATTCCCCCATGGTTGTATTCTTCATTCAAAGAGCTTTCCAACGACACCTCACACACCCAAATCCGAGTTCAAACAAAGAAGTTATGGCATCGACAAGTTAGAGAAGAAATCAAGTTACTGAGCAGAATTTGTCGCGATAGAGTTAGCAACAAAACTTTGTCGCGACAAACCCAAGTTTTGTCGCAAATGAGTTAGCAACAAAAATTTGTCTCGACAAACCTCGATTTTGTCCCGATAGAGTTAGCAACAAAACTTTGTCATGACAAACCCAGGTTTTGTCGCGAAAGAGTTAGAAACAAAACGTTGGGCTTGACCAGAAAGCCCCGAAAACTCCTATTTTGGACTGTTTTCAAGCCCATTTCACCCTAGGACAATAAATACTCGTTCTTTAGGTTTTTAGGGCAATAGGAAGGTGGGAGAACACCTCTCATGGTGTTTATCTCTCTAAACTACCCATTTTTTTAGTTTTGCTGTGTATTGAAGAGATTTCGGTGTTGTACATTAGATATTCATGGTGTTTATCTCTCTAAACTGCCTATTTTTTTAGTTTTGCTGCGTATTGAAGAGATTTCGGTGTTGTACATTAGATATTCAGATTTCATTACTATTCAGACAAAGATTGAAACTAAAATATGGATTTTTCTCTCACTCCTTGTCTCTTGATTTCTTTCTTCATTTTATTACTTGTTGTTTGATTGGTGATGATTGGAATCCAGTAATGGAACATTAAACACCCTATAGGGGTGGGGATTAATTGATGAACATTCAAATTT
This sequence comes from Tetrastigma voinierianum, assembly GCA_016808115.1. Lineage (NCBI taxonomy): Eukaryota > Viridiplantae > Streptophyta > Magnoliopsida > Vitales > Vitaceae > Tetrastigma > Tetrastigma voinierianum. The sequence goes on along the minus strand of JAEQBH010000131.1, from coordinate 98,475 downwards.
ACAAATTCTTAGTTGTTTTGTGGGTTTGAAAACTGAATATATATAATTGGTACTATTCATATAATTAGTTGTTCGGAATATTAGTAGCTTATACCCAGAAAAGAGTTGTATCTTTGCTCACGATTTTTAGAGGCCCTCCCAGGTGACACGAGAGATGAAGATTCTACGAGTAAAGCGATAACTTGGGGTATGTTAAACTAATATTATGGAACTAATGAACTTCTAAATATTACTTTGATAGATCACTAATTTACTCATGGTGTGAGGATTAATTAGATGATGTATCGGGTTTAATGTTAGAGTCTCACCTTAGTAAATAGGAATGACCTCGATCCCGTGTTAGCATAGATCTAATCAAGGAGAGAGAGAACCTTATTAGATTTGATGGCTGAGGTACCAATTACATTGGAGAAGGCTTGCATTATCCTATGTATAGGGGCAAAAATTCTTCAGTCCTAAGATTTGGGTTTGAAGTACTAAAAAGGAAAAATATCCAGATCTTAGAAAGAAGATTATATTCTACAAGAAACTAGTTAGACTCATGTCTCTGAAAGGAACATGGATTTCTAATGAGTTAAATATATGGTGTATGGAGAAATCTAAGCTATACTACATTTCTCTTGGACAAATTTAGCATTCAATTCACAAATGTTGAGCTTTTAAGGAAATGAAAATTGTTTTGTAAATAATTATCCCCATCCCTAGTGCCCCTCTCTTCATACGTTTTAGAATTAAGTAGTTGTTTATTTGGTAGATTTTAGGATTAGGTTTAAATCAGTTTTTATTTCAATTAAATTGATTTTATTCCACATCCTATTTGGTTGCCTAAATAGTGAAGAGCCCTTGTAATCAAGGTGATCAAATTTGAATTAGAGAGAACCTCCAATCCTCATGGGTACGATATTCAGGCTTTTAGAGTCCACTTTATTACTTGTATGAGCCGTGCACTTGCGGAAAGGGGATGAGTGTTGGTAATACTTTTCATTTCAGTTTTTAAGTACGCTTACTTTTGTTTCAAATCAGTTTTTGAGTATTTACCACATTCACTCCCTTGGCCATATTTTCATACATATATACATCATTTGGTCCTTACAAGTTTTTGGCGCCGTTGCCGGGGACTTTAGTTAGTCTTTGGTAGTCGTGTCAAAAAATTAGTCAACAAGTTTTTGGCACCGTTGCCAAGGACTTTAGTTACTCTTTGGTAGCAGTGTCGAAAAATTAGTCTTTACAAGTTTTTTACGCTGTTGCTGGGGACTTTAATTAGTCTTTGGTAGCCGTGTAAAAAAAAATGGTTAACAAGTTTTTGGTGTCGTTGCCAAGGATTGGCGTGGTTCACTTTCTCTCATTGAAGTTGACATTTTGAAGAATGGGTGATTTGCTAATTTAGGCCATTTTTATTTTTATTTTTTGTTTTGATTTGTTTCTTAGCTAATTTTTTTTTTTTACTATTAGTATTTTTGTACTTTATTTTCTTTCTTTTTCTTCTTATTTGTAGGAACTTATAGAGGAATATTCAAGAGAAGATAGACTTGCCTCCATAGGAGCTAAGCTTGACTTCCTTATTCATCATTTGGTTAAGAATTCTAATGACTCACTCATGGAACAAGGAGTATTGCCTTATATATCAAGGGAGTTCAAACCCCACATTTGAGGAGGAAGAAGAGTTGTCTCCTATTAAGGAGCAGATTTTGACCTACATGGGTGAGAACAAGAAGATGATAATTCTTCATGAGCAGGAATTTTTAGATTTAGATGCCTTCCAAGTCAACTCTGGTGCTAGATTGAAAAATGGAGAAGCTCAGGCTCGTGGACCTTAGTCAGCAATTATTGAAATTCTCTAGGACCTCTCACGGTAACACTTTGCCAAGTCTGATGAATGCATGGATGCTCCTTTGAGCAATGTGAAGAAATTTCCTATCCTGAAATTTGTGGAAGAAGGTGGAAATGAGCTGAAAATTGAGAAAAAGGCACTCCTAAACAACTTAGAGAATGAAAAGTCATTAGTGGATAAACTGAAATTTGAAGAATAACGTCAAGTGATAGCTATTGAAAACATCTTGGTGAAGATTGACACATATACCTTCCCCGTGGATTGCATGACTTTTGGGCATTAAAGGGGATCTACAAAATTTTCAAATATTAAGAAGACCACTTCCTTCCTCAAGCCAAGCATGGATTAACGTCAACAAGGGGGAGCTCACCTTGTTTGTGGGTGAGGAGAAAGCTAAGTTCAATCTCAACCAACCATTACCTTTGATGGAGCAAGAAATAACTATGTGCAGAAGATTTGTAGCTTGCTTCCATCAAAAGGGTACATGTTTGAAGGGTACATATTTGCTTGCATTTGCATCACTTAAAGGGGACTATTTTGAAGAAATTGTGGCTGAACCACTAGCCACAATTAAAGGGGATTATGAGTTTCTTTTCCCTTTTCAAATTATAGAAGAAATTATCTTTGAGCTAAATGGTTATGAAGAGGAAGTGTTGTCCAAGATGGATGATTGGCCAAATGGAAGCATTAGTACTTTTCCAATGAGTCTAGTTGGACTTTAAAAACAAAGCAGCTTCTTATGAGGCAACCCAAGCTAAGTAATAAGGATTCTATTCACTCTCTTTTTCTTTTTCTTTTTCTTTTTTAGTTATTTTATTTGTTGTTGTTTTTGTTTTTTTTTTTTTTTTTTTACTGTTGGGAAGAAAATTCCAGTAGTGTTTTAACTTTGTTTGTTAATGTTTTCAGAATAAAGTAGGTTTGAAGCTCAACATGTTGTCATGACTAGCTTGCAGAAGCAAAAGACTGTATAAAGGGGTAGTATACCAATGTCAAGGTCTGAAAATCTTCAAGGTTTCTATTCAAAGTGGCTGAGACTAAAAAGGGGAGTTCAGTTTTCCCAACTCTCTCTATTACCCTTTTACATTATTGCTTCCTTTTGCTCATTGCTAGATAATTAGGATAATGTTCATCTCAAAGTTTGGGGTGTTTATTTTGGTTGTTTTATCATATCACACCCCACATGTTGCACATGATAACTTTAAGGATGAAATTTTCTTGTGGTTTTATGGATAATGACTTTGTTTGATGCCTTCCAACTCACATCTTAGTTTTGGTTTATTTTGTTAGTTAGAGTTTTTTAGTTAATTGAGTTTTGCTTGTAGTAGTTGTAATGTCAATGAAGATCATAATTGAACCCTTGAGATAAGGACAGTAATCAAGATAATAGGACTAAATGCTTAATGAGTTTTCTCTCTAATAGGCTATTTAGTCATTGGTTTCTCAAAACCCATGCACTTGGTCACTAAGTACCCTTGAAAAGTAGTTATTGTTTAGGTTAGAGAAGGTTTATGAGAATCCATCTATCTTTGATCTCCACAGGTTCTAGAACTTCTATTGTCGCTTGAGGCAAAATCCTAGGCAACACAACAATTGAGAAATGATATAGGACATCCTTGGAAAGATTGAGTCTTTCAAGCTAACTCTATTAATATGCATATGCATATTCCTCTAGTACTAAAATGTTGTGCCTTAAAGAACCAAAATTATGTTTATAAGAACCAATTTTGAAGCCAATAACCTTCCTATACATCACTACCCCTCAGTAAAAAAACCAAACTCACCCTTAACATGAGGATTTGAACATAATTGAGAAATGTGATGAAGAGAAAGTTTGGGGGAGTTATTTTTCCTATGGAAAAATAACTCCAAATTGGTTGAAATGAGTTAAGTTGAAAATCAAAAGAGGTTGGTAAAAAGAAAGGAGAAAAATAAAAAGAAAAACAAAAAATATCAAGTGTAAAAGAAGCAAAAATACAATAAAAAGTCAAGGAAGAGTGAGTCTACCCTCGTAGCCTTCCTTCCCAAGAGTAAATAAATCCTAAGGGGTGTCTCAACACCTGGTACCCTAAGGCCAATTGGTCTAGGAGCTACTGATTTAAAGCTCGCTAAGAGTTGGTAGAAAGCTTAAGGGGGTTTTGACATTGCACCACTCTAATAACCTTGTCTTAAAGAAAAAGGCTTCTTTGTGTTTGCTGAAAGAATGTAAAATTTGTGCAGAAAGGTGATATGAGGAGTATAGAATGATGCACCTAATTAGATTTTGGGGTGCTTGAGAGTGTCACTGTGCTGATGGTAAGAATCGGGATTGAGTAGGAGCTGTCAATGCAGAAAAATATGTATGTTTAGGTAAGTTTTAGCCTAAAGCCAGCTACTAAACAACCCTTACTAAGCCTTACATTACAATCTTATAAAGACCTACTTGATCTTGAGTTGTGTGTGTGCCTACATTAGTGGAGAGTGATAAGAACAACAAGCCTATGGAACCAAAATAAATTATCTTGGGAGATCACGTAGTACTTATCTCAATTCTCATAAACTCATCTAGCTTGCAATTGTTTGGATAGGGAATACCACACACACACACTAATGAGAACCATGATCTAAATTTGTCTATTATGAGATTAATTCACTATTAAAATGAATAAATTATCTTGATCATATTCTCTATATTTCTTGTAAAGGTAATTCTTGAGACACATATCACATACCCCTTGGAAAGCTTGATTACTCGGTTTTGGTTAAATAAAAAGGGTGAAATGAACTCTTCTCTTCCATTTCTTGAGGACAAGCACCTTCTTTCTTTTCTTTATTTGAGGACAAGCAAAACTTTAAGTTTGGGAGTGTTTGATGAATGTAAAACTCATCTACTTTGAGTTCATTTCACATTCTATTTTGACGTTTTATATCGTATTATTATAAAGCTATGCATTTAAATCTTAAGCTTGGTTTTGTAGCGTGACTTGATGAAGCGAGTGATTTAGCAAGAGTAGGCAATATATTTCAAAGAAAGTTAACGGGTTACCATGTCATGCAAGGGAAGATGAATTTTCTTTACAGTGGAGCGTCGGATGGTTCAAATTCCCCCATGGTTGTATTCTTCATTCAAGATCTTTTCAACGCGACTCTCATGCGCTACGAATCGAGTTGAAGCAAAGTTATATTTGATGACAAGTTGGAGAAGAAATTAAGTCACTGAGCAGATTTTGTTGCGACAGAGTTAGCAACAGAACTCTGTCGCAACCAAACTCTGAGTTTTTAAATGATTATGACAAAACTCTACCGCGACAAACCCAGGTTTTGTCACTTTGACCGAGATAACAACAAAACTTTGTGGCGAAAAACCCAGGTTTTGTCGTAACAGAGTTAGCAACAAAACTCTGGGCATGACCAAAAAGCACCGAAAAATGCTATTTTGGACTGTTTTCAAACCCATTTCACCCTAGGACTATAAATACTCGTTTTTTTTAGGATTTTAGGGCAGCAGTAGGAGTGAAGAACCTCTCACGGGGTTTCTCTCTCTAAACTGCCCATTTGTTTAGTTTTGCTATAGATTTTGATTTTTAGTAGATCTTATATTAGTTTTAGAGTAGATTTTTATTTGTATTGAAGAGATTTCAGTGTTATGCATTAAATTCATGTTCATTCTTTGTTGACAATTGAAGCTAAAATATAGATTTTTCTCTCACTCCTTGTCTCTTGATTTTAACTCTTCATTTTTCTTACTTGTTGTTTGATAGTGATGATTGGAATCCGATGTGGAAAAGTTAAACACCCTGCCCAGGGGTGGGGGATTGAATGATGAACATTCACATTTTTAGATTCTCAATTATTTTGTGGGTTTGAAAACTAAATTTATATAATTGGTACTGTTCATATAATTAGCTGTTCGGAATATTAGTAGCTTATACCCAGAAAAGAGCCATATCTTTGCTCTGGTTTTCAGGAGGCCCTTTGAGTAACACAGAGATGGAGATTCCTGAGAGTAAAGAGCAGTAACTTGGGGGCATGTTAGATTAATATTATGGAACTAATGAACTCTAAAATATTACTTTGATAGATCACTAATTTACTCATGGTGTGAAGATTAATTAGATGATGTATCAGTTTAATGATTAGAGGTCTCACCTCAAATTGATAGAATGACCTCGATCCCGTGTTAGCATAGATCTAATCAAGGAGAGAAAGAACTTTATTAGATTTGATGGTTGAGGTACCAATTACATTGGAGAAGACTTGCATTATCTTGTCTATAGGGGCAAAAATTCTTCAGTCCTAAGATTTGGGTGTAAAGTACTAAAAAGGAAAAATTGAATCTTGAAAGATTATATTCTACAAGTAACTGATTAGACTCATGTCTCTGAAAGGAACATGAATCTCTACTTAGTGAAATGTATGTGTATGGAGAAATCCAAGCTATACTACATTACTCTTGGACAAATCCAACTTTCAATTCACAAATGTTGCGCTTTCAAGGAAATGCAAACTATTTTGTAAATAATTATCTTCATCCCTAGTGCCTCTCTTCATACTTTTAGCACTAAAATTAAGTAGTTGTTTATTTGGTAGATTTTAGGATTAGTCTTAAATCAGTTTTTATTTCAATTAAATTGATTTTATTCCATCTATTTGGTCACCTAAATAGTGAAAGCTCTTGTAATGGGGTGATCAAATTCCGAGGTGAGAAGAACCTTCAATCCCTCATTAGTCTGATATCGAGACTTTTTAGAGTTCACTTTATTACTTGTATGGCCGTGCTGACACAACGGAAAGGGATGAGTGTTGGTAATACTTTTCATTTCAGTTTTTGAGTATGCTTACTTTTGTTTCAACTCAGTTTTTAAGTATTTACCACATTCACTCCCTTGGCCATATCTTCATACATATATACATAATTTTGTCCTTACAAGTTTTTGGCACCGTTGCTGGGAACTTTAGTTAGTCTTCTGTAGCCATGTAAGAAAAAATGGTCAACATTCATCCATTCGGCTATTCTTACAACATTTTTTTACTTATTTCTGACACTCTAAACTTTCCTGCGTTTGTTTTTCAGTGGGAGATGACCCAAAATTTTGCTTCTGGAAAGATGCACCTGGCTTCGTGAAAAAGCAAAAATATGACCCCTTCTGCACATGATAATAACGGCACCATCTCTTGTAACTTAACATTGTTGTGAAGTACTACCCATAGATTCTCCCTTGAGCCTTTTAGATTGAGTTAGTAAAATCTATGATTTTTGTGAATAAAAAAATTTGATAAATCACCATTTCAGGTTTGAAGCCAAACTATACGACAAGAAATTAATACTAACTTGGGTGTGACAAATGGATGCTTTTCAACTCACTTGTAGCTTGTGATGCAGATTTTGTAAAATCTTTGAATGGTAAGTACAACTTCTGTCCAAAAAATTGGTAAGGACTCCATTAGTCCATGAAAGCTTTGAATGGTTGGATGCGTCTAAAACGTTTGTAAGAATTTCATTTTTATTTTTTTCTCATTTAGTTTTTTAGAATCAACTACAAGTAACTCAAACCTGATTCTATAGTTGTGTTGTTGGTGGTGTGTTTAATCAGAGATTTTATTGTTTTTGCTAAATTTTGGTCTATGCGGCACATTTGTTTGGAAATTTGGCTGATCTTTAAGTGTATCCTGATGTGGGTCCAATGAATTTAGGCTATGTTTGGTTTCTAGAAAATGCTAGAAAGGGATAAAAAAATAACTATGGAAAATCATGTTCCTAAGTTTGGATGACATGGAAGGGAATTGAATTTTTGGTCTTAAATGCCCTCACCATCTCTCGTTATCGTTTATTTCTCAATAAGTGATTTTTAAATGAATCTAAGTTTTACTTTATTTATTTTTTGTGATTTTGTCGCTGAGCTTGCTGTGATGTGTGGTTATGTCGTTTTAAATACATTGATTGACGTTTAGATAGCAACGTATTCGATTTGAAATAAATCAATTATGGTCATCAAAATGTTGCAAAAGTGGAATTATAGGTATTCTAATCATTATAGGATTATCAAATATGTAGGCTTTAAGCTGATTATTTTATTATTAAGCAGGGATGTTAAATGTCCTTTAACGTTTTAGGGTGTTATATGTTTTTATCGAATGTATTACTAATTTGAATCAATAAAATTATTTCTATTTTCAAAAAAAAAAAGTTTGGATGACATGGAAAATATTTTGAAAAAATATAAAAGAAAATACTAAGGAAAATATTATAATATTTCCCCTCTATTTTCCTTTAAAATAAGGGGAAATAAGAGAAAGAAAAGGGAAATTTTGCTCAAATTTGTTTTTTTTTTTTACATATTTTTATATGTCACGTGTTGTATATATCATACAACTTTTCACACTATATCTATAAAATGTTTGGTTCCTAATCATGTACATAAACTTTTTATATTTTTATATTCGTATAAAATATGATATAAGATAGAGACATTGTGAATTTACAAAGGAAAAATATAAAATAAATGTTTTATATGTTTCTTTAAAATTTCTATAGATAATCAGACGAGAGAAAAAAAATTTATATTTTTACTTTTTTTCTTTCCTTTTCCTTTCAATTTTAACACTGTGTTTTAGAAGGCGAAACGTAGTCTTGTAGATATTTATTATCATTCTGGTGCCATATGTACCGCCTTAGGGTTTTCTAAACATTAGAATATACTCAATTGTATCAAAACTGCTACTTGGACAAAAGTGTATTTTTCTTTATGTGCTTTTAGTATATTCTATGGGGCAACAATTACCTTTCTTGTGATATGGAAACCTGTCTCCTATATCCAGAACCTTCTATTTTTTTCCATCTCAAATAGGTCAGTAGGCTTTTTGACAGATAACTTCAGTTCAAAATTCTTACTGCAACCACCAGTGTATAGATTTTTCCGTTTTAAAGATCCTTCAGTCATCACCAAGTAGAGATTAGTTTGTGAAGTCTATGGTGTGTTTCTCATTATGTTACTCTTGTTTGTTTACATTTGTACTCTTGCAGTAGGCTGTTGTTTTGTTGATTTACTTAATTATTGAGGTATAAACATGTGGCTTCTGTCGGTTGATACAAACAGGATTAGAAGCTTCCTAAATGAGGATTTAGAAAACTACAAAGCAGCAGGATTGAAAAGTACTCCAGATCAACAAGATAGGGATGCTCCTGCCAAAGAACAAGCTTGGATTGCTGAGGAGACATTTCAAAATCAGGAATACGAAACTTCTAGCTCTCCAAATTCAAACCTAGTATAGTTAGCAAATAGCAATAGCCTTGGGTGTGGCTGTCACAGCCACGCTAATCTCCATGACTTCAAACGCGGCCTATTGGATCTTCTTTGGGTTTCAATGTCTGATGATTCATCTTCAGTTTTATCTTTTAACCCCTATGGGTTTCACTTTTAAAGCTTTTGGGTATAGAATTATACTTCCAGAATATACACCTGGGTATGCACCTAGCTGCTCACACTCTTCAGGATATAATCTCATAAGTAGTGTTTTTTCAAGCTCTCATGATTTTCATGACAACAATTCTCTGAAGCAAACTGCTTACGTTTTCCTCTAAACCTACCATTCTGCTAATTCACCTCTTATTGCTTGTATATTTTATCAATGTAGAAATTGGATTTCAATGGAGCCAAAATGGGGAAAAACTAAGTGTGTCAAGGCTGAATTTCAACAACTTTTCCATTCTTTCTTAGTCAATATGGATGTCCTGAGCTCTATATAAGAGTCATTTGATCTATGTGTTCAGGAGACATCCATGAATAACAATTCTTTGTGAGGTTTTCTCCACTTTATGGTTCTTATTAGAACTTTTGAGCCTACCAAGCTTAATTCCTTGTAGTGTTCAAACATGGCTCTTGATTCTTTTATAATAAAGGGGACGGGGTTATCTTCTTTTGTTCTTATGGATTTTGGTTCCATATAACCAAGGGGACGGAGATGCAACATCTTTGCTTCAAACCATGATTCAATATAGTCAAGGGGCGGAGCCTTTATTCTAGATCGTGTTTGAAGATCCTTTGAGTAATTTGCAACAATTGGTGGATCTTGAAGCAAAATGCAGCGGGGTTCACATTAGTAACATGAAGGATTGAAAAGGTTTTGACAAATATTCCTTGATGTTATCACTTCGCAATGTTTGAACAAAGACAAGAAACTGTGTTTGAATTTCAGCACAAAAAGCACTAAAATGAGGAAAAAGCTTAGAATGTCCTCCAAGTGACTTGAGAGAAATCATGCACAAAGGTAACGAAATATTTAAACCTAGTAGAACACATAACAGGGCAAGGGCCCCAAACATTTGAATGAACTAACTCAAAAGAAGCACTAACTCATTTATTAACTCTAGGAATCAAATGCACACAATGATGTTTTGGATATTGACACGACTCACAGTTCAATGAGGATAGACTTGAACAGAGAGAGAGAAGGATGACACAAGCAATAATGTAATTCGAATAGAGTAACAACTTCAGAACGAGCAATATACTTTGGCACCTCTAGGTCAAGGATGAAGTGACCCCCAAACTTGCTTCCTCTACCAATATTCCGCTTCGCAAAAGATCCTAAATCAGACAATAATCATGAAAGAATGAGATACTGGAATTAAGTGTACGAGTGAGTTTACTTAAAGAAATTAGATTTAAAGAGAATTGTGGTAAACTCATAACAAAGGTCAAAGTGATTAAAGGAGTAAGATGAATTTTTCCTAACCTAAGGATACAAGATGTTGACCCATCTACAAGGGTAACAATAAAGGTAGAAGTGTGTGATTGAAACATAGTAAATAAATTAGAATTACCTGTCATGTGGTCGATGGCTCCAGAGTCAATGACACATTTGGAAGAAGAGGAGATAAGACATGTGTTTGTTTTAGATTACTCGGTGAGTGTATTGATAAAGGTAGATGCAGACTTCAGTGATTCCTGATAATGAATAGACTAAAATCTTTGATTTTGATTTTGTAACTTCCTACAATCTAAGCGTATGCCTCAGTTGTAGAAAATGTGACACATAAGTCAACCTAAGGATTTCATGTCAGTCATAGAAGCATATCTAGCAAACAAAGCCTTTGAAAATCCAAAAAAAAAGGATCTTCTGAAAATGACCACTTTTCCACGAAACATCACACCTAATTGGAAAACCACAAATCACCTCTTAATGTTATTGAATCTTGAATGAATCAAGGAAAAAAATGAAGAAAATCTAGGAAAACATGGTTGTCTCACACAAAACCTACCCTAGTTTCGTTGACCACCTTTAATAGGTTAAGGACCCCCATGAATGGAAGGTCAATGTGTCTTCCGAAATAAAAAGAAGTGAAAAAGAAAAAGAAAAGAAAAAGAAAAAGAAAAAGAAGAAAAATTACAACGCTTTGCCCTGAAACCCGAGCACGGTCTGAGGGGTATATGGCGAAAGCAGCTAAGCCCAGTGCCCTAAGCCAGGCGGTTGGGAGCCACCAACAGTGCATTACTGCGAATTGGATGGGTGGAGTTTAGCAAGTTGTAGGTGCTGGAGTTTGAAATCATTTGGAGTCGGGGTGAAACACGAAGAGTTAGTGGTTGAAAGATCCTCATGACTTGGTGCCTAAGCCCTTAATTGGTTGGGAGTCTCGGTGAATCCAGGTTACATGGACTTTGGTGGTCGATTCCTCAGCATTGCACCCCTACAACACAAAAGAGTTGTGGAATAAGTGGGTCTAATCTATTTAGGTTGGTTAGTGTCCTAAGCGGAGCGAGTAGCTTAGTTAGGGGGAGAGTGCAGTTTGGTAGTTTATTGTTGAGGACTGATCAAACAAACACTTAGATTTTGGTGGAAGTTCCTGGTAGAGTCTTTGAGAAGGAGGCTCTTTTCATACTCAATTTTGTATGGCATTCATTCTCTCGAGATAGTTATTGAGCAAGGGATTCAGTGATTCTCATCGAGGGTTAGGCATTACTCATTCACAACCCTTTTGAAATAGCATTTTGGTGAACATAATTTTGTTATTGTTTTGCATGCTCTCTCTTTCTTTCTTTCTTTCATTGCTAAGGGACTAGAAATGTGTAGGTTGGGGGGTGCACTTTTTGAGCACTAATCAGCATAATTAACCTAATTTACACATTAAGGTCCCTGTTATTCTACTAATCGCATTTTGTGGCAAATTTTGCAGTTTTTGCAAGCTATATATGCCAAAATTGTTGAGTTGATCCAAGCACGAAGAATTCGAGTCAAACTCAGCATTGCAGATCAGAGACGGGGAAGGAAGAAGAATGAAAATGCAACAAAATGAGCACAGCAAAAAATTTCGCACGTTTGGTGCTCACACTGCCAACATTCACCTCCCAACCACTATTCACCCCTCGTACTTGTTCACACTTTTGGCCTTTGGTGTTTTTGTTATATTTTTGGTTTTCTTCCCATTTTATCCCTTCTAATACCTTCTGATTTTGGTTTTTTTTTGTATTTTCCCTTGTTCTAAGCATATATAAGCCTCAGTCTGTATCAATCCATCAATCAATAAATTTGACGGGAGAAGCTTTCAGCTTTCCCGCTTTTTGCACTTTCTCTCCACTTTCTCTCATTTTCTCTCCCTTTCTCAATTGCCAAACACCTTGAGGATGACAACTCGAAGGATGGTTGGCTAGACCGCTTTTCTCCTTGAAGAGGAGGGCTACTGGGCAACGGTTTTAAGGTAAACTTTTGGTTCCCCTGTTTTTTAACGCAAGCAATTTTGAGCATTTAGGTTTCAATCCTTCAATCTAGGTTTAAATCCTCTTGAAATGCCTTGATTGACCAGTATTTGGCAATCTTTTTGGGTTCAGTGGATGCTTATTGCTAAGATCACCCGAAGTTCAGTTAGTTGTCTTCTATGAGTTGGTACATTGTGGGATTCGGTATTCACCGCAGGGAACATTTATACTCAGAATGTCGCCAAAGGATGGCCAATTTTAGTGGGCTTAGTTTTAAAAGCTTAAATGAAGATCCTGCTTGAAATGACAAGTCATCCTCCCAACGCGAGGAAATGAACCCGAGGACTCTCGCCTGCTTGCTCTTAGACCTCAAACCAAAAGAGCCTAATGTTTCAAAGGAGTTCTTTTTCTTATTTTTCTTCATTTTATTTTTAGCCTCAAACCACCATACCTAATCGCTTTTACCAAAATCCACTGCTAACAAACCTTAAAACTAAACTGAATTCACCATTTCAATCACCGCAAATCAATTTGTAAGAAGAAAACACATCCCTGTGTTCGACCCTAGAGTTACTCATACCGGCAAAGAGTTTTTACTACAAAGAGGATTTGCGATGAAAATTTTGCTGATTCCCACTCTACCGTGGCATGAATCGCATTTGCACTTCTTGAGATGGTTATTAGGCGTGGTTTTGGTGATTCTCATCAGGTTAGTGGCCAATTTCTATCCACATACTTTTAGAAATACCATTTTGAGAACATAATTTTTTTTTTATAGTTTTATTATTTTTTCTTTCTTTCATCAAGTAAGTAATTAGTAATGTTGTCAAAGAGGATAAGGCTCAAATAGTGCGCATTAACCCCGGGTTATCAGTTTTGAGCACTTTTTGTGTATTAATCAACTCAATTAATCCGATTTGCACATTAAGGTCCCTACTATACTACTGATCACATTTTGTGGCTATTTTTGTAGTTTTTGCAAGTGAAACTCGCCAAAAATTATTGAGTCAACTCACGAAGAACTGGAAGTTAAACTCGCATTGAAAATCAGGAAACCAGAGGAAAAGAGTGAGCGTAAAACAGAGAAATGGGCACCGCAAATTTTGGTGGTTGCGAAAATTTTGCAACCTCGCAATGTGAGGGCCGCGGAATTTTTGCAACCCGCTTCTCCAACTTTTAACCTAATCATTTCTGTCGACCATTTTTTTTGTAATTTTTCCTTAAATACCCTTCATGTATAGCGGGTATTTGAGATATTTTTATAATTTTGCTTACTGGGAGCACTATCTAAGCTCAGTTAAGCTTTTGTAAAAGACATCTTCTTCATTCTACATTTAATACAGAGCACTGGGTGGGAGTTTTCCCGCTCATTTTCTTTTCTCTCCTTTTCTTCCACTTTCTCGGTTGCCAAACACCCCTTGCGAATGACAACTCAAGGGATGGTTGGCTAAACCCCTCTTCTCCTTGAAAAGTAGGGCTACTGAACTAGGATTTTGAGGTAAACTATTGGTTCTATTGTTTTTAACGTAAACATTTATTGTCATTTATGTTTCTATCTCTCATTCTAGGTTTAAATCCCTTAGATCTACCTTGATTGACCAGTATTTGGCAATCTTTTAGGGTTCAGTGGATGCTTATTGCTAGATCCATTGAGATTCATTTAGTTGCCATCTATTGTTAGTGTAAGGTAGATCAAGGAGATAAGTTTTAACTGTCTGGAAGCATTTATGGCCAATAAATGCTACATCTCAAAAGGGAATTTATTAGGGTTCAGTTTTTAGTGTCAAATGAAGATCCGGTTCGGGAAATGACTATAGGTCATCCTCTCCCACGCGAGGAAAGGGACCCGAGGACCTCTCAGTTACCTTAGGATTTCAAACCCAGTGGCCCAATGCTTCAAGGAGTTCTTTTTATATTTTTCTTCACCTTATTTTCAGTTTCCAAACATTAAACCCCCACTGTTTCTACCAAAAACCCTGAATCCAAATTGAATTCACCATTTTAGCCTCAATTGCAAGTCATTTGTGCGAAGAAAACCCATCCTTGTGTTCGACCCTAGAACCACTATACTGCAGTAGCTATGCTACGACAATAGGAGGTTTAGGTTTATAAATTATGTTGATTCCAAACACCAAATCTCTAATCTCTACTGAATTAAACCACAAATCAATTATGCCCTAAAATCTTGTTCTAATTCTCTTAAGGTGTGAATCAATTAATCGGGGTTCGAATTAACCTAGTTAAAGAGGCTTAGGGAATTAGAAAGGTCTAAGATTGCTGATTTCACTAGGAGGGGGACACTAAATGTGTGGTTAAAGTGAGGATTGCAAGGACGAATCGTGACCAATCCATAAACTTAAATTGGCAGCTCCATTTCAAGGACGTAACTGTGACCAATAGAGTTCCCGAGGAAAAATGCCTCTGAAAAATATTGCGCTATCAACCTAGATGGACCTAACTATGAATAGGTAGATAGTGCGAGAAAATACAAGGGGGAACATGAAAGTGGGATCCTTGTACCGTATCCTCGGACCAACTTAAGTTATAATTCACTCAACCCATACCTTATCTAGATGAATCATTAGGCATCATTGACGATAACCAACCCTAGCTCCTCTATAAGTAGTTTTCTCCCGATTCTTAGTTAATTACTCCAGTTTTCACGAATCATTATGCTTTTGTTTAGTTTTTCTTTTATTAGTTTCACAATTTTACCTCAAATCATTGAGTTGCTCAAATAGTGAATGACTTTAGTAGTCAGGGTACTTAATTCTCACTAAAACCACACATTTCCTATAGAATCGATATCTAGACTTTTTAGTCCACTATAGCATTCTTCTGCATTTAATTCGCGCGCTTATGGATATCATAATAAGCTTTTACAACAAGAATGAAGACCTAACAAGTCTTTGGTGGCGATACGCCAACAACTTAACAAGTTCGTGCCGCTTCGTAATGCGTATGGTTCGTGTTCGATTGATATTTTGGCAAAAGAGAAGTTTGCTAATTTTAGCAAAAAATTTCTTTTTCCTATTTTCATTTGTTTCTTATTTGAATTTAGTATACTTCATTTTTTTTCTTTTATTTTGTATTTTTCTTTAAGGTGATAAGCATAATGACGGACGAAGAGATGAATGAACTCCTCTACACCTTCCAGAATCAATTTTCCTCTCACACATCCCAAAGAGAATCAACATGGGAGGATATTGTTGCAATGCAAGCACAAACCTCTATGAGGTTACAAGCTTATAATTTTGAATTTTGAAGAGGTGAATTTTCCAACAATAATGCGGGTTACTTCTTTCAACCCCACAACAACATTCCAAACTACTGTCATTTGGGTTGGGGGACATATGACAATTTCTCCTATGGACATCCAAGTATGTGAAGTCAAGAAAGTTCAAGTTCTTATTATCAAGAACAATTACGGCAACCATCTATTGAGGAACAATTTCTTGCCTTGAAGGAAGAAATTAGCAAAGATAAAAGATACTTAGGAAATGTGGTCGCAATCATGAAATCCAACATGACTCACACATAGTCTGGCATGGTCACCAACTGGACAAACCTTAGTAGAGAAACAAAGCATCATGGAAAGAAATTTCAACAATACAAGATGAGGAATTAGCAAAATTTTAAAGGAACAATCTTTCATGCAACTCCTGAGATACATAAAGAATGATGACATACGGGAGTGTGAAAGCAAAACTTTGAGCCTTGAAGAGGAACTTTCGAGCCCGACTTTGGATGAGGACAAGATCACAATGGAATGTGACAAAATACCTTTGGTCTTTGAGAGAGAATTTCAAGTCCCATCATTGGTTGAGAATAATGACCTTGCCATTGAAGAAAATCCATCAGTGAAAGAGATGCAAGTTGAAAAGAAACATCCGGAGCTTATAATTGAAAATTTTTTAGTAGGGTTTAAAGACTTCAATTTCCCTATTGATTCTTTGACTTTTGGCATGGAAGAGGATCGACAAGATTCATTTATAGAAAGACCTTCCATTACCACAAGTCAAATGTGGATAAATGTCGAACATGGGGAAATGGCCTTACTTTTTGGTGAGGAGAAAATGAAGTTTGACCTCCATTGAAGCATACCACTAGCGGATGAGAAAAGGAAGGTGTGCACAAAGATTAAGAGCTCATTCTTGATCATTAAGGTACAAGCACCTAAGATCCTTCTAGAGAAAACTCTTGATGGATATAAATTAAAGACAAACTCTTTCCCCACCAAAGAGTTGGCATTTAAGCTTACCTCGCACAATACAGAGGTGGAGAAGCTCATCCTCACGAGCAATGACATTTGAAGAGTATACTAAATGCCAACAATATGGATGAAGAGCCAAAATGAGGATCTCAGACTTCCCTAATGAGTCTAGCTGGACTCTAAAAATGGAGCAGCTTCTTAGGAGGCAACCCAAGCAAAAAAGAATAATAAGGATTTCTATTCATTTTCAGTTTTAGTTTGTTTTAGTTATTTTAGTATGTTTTGCATGTTCACTGTGTTTTTAGTGTTTATTTGTATTTGTTTGTGTTTTCAGACATTGAAGCTGGATTCTTAGCTGAGGGAATTTCATCAAGACCCATCCCTAACCTTATCCCAATGATCGTGACTTGATCAATAAAGAGTCCTTTGTTCTTACATATTTCATACATTGAGGATAATATATTTTAAGTTTGAGGGCAACAAAGTGTCCTTTAGTTTAAAATGTTTTAATTACCATTGTTTTTAGTGTTTTCCTTTAGTTTCTTGTGTGTTTTAGTTTCTTTTATATGCTTTTAGTTTTTAGGTTATTTTTTTATTTTTAGTGTGTTTTTGTTATTGGTTGAGCTTGTTTTGGGATTCATTATGATGCCTATGATGAACATTGATTAAACATTCTTTCACATGAAGAAAATAAGAGATATTTGAACGTACAGAATAATGTTTTGACCTTGTGGCTTGTAATTGACTTTTTAAACAAAAGTTCTTTACATATTTTGATCTCTTGAGACTCTAGAACTTGTTCAATTATCACTTGAAGTGAAATCCTAGGCAACACGACAATTAGCGAATGATATAGGCCATCCTTGGACTGGTTGAGCCTTTTCTAGCTAACCTTTTTTGTGCATATATCCATAGTCACCAAATTTGAGCCATATTAGCCATTTTATTTCTAGAAAAGCCAAGAATGAGCCCCTTATCCCCTGTTGTTGAATACCCTTCAATCAAAAAGCCCTTGTTTACCCTAACATGTTGCCTTCAATGTTATATCTTGTGAATACATGTAGTGTGAATTGGGAGTTTGGTTGAAGTGGGTGTGCTTTGAATGGAATAAAAGGAGGTTTGGGGTAGAAAAAGAAAAAAATAAACCAAGGAGGAGTATGTTTGACCTTGTAGCCTACCTACCTTGACCAAGTATGTTCTTAGGGGTGTTCTCAATGAATGTAGATATGGAACCTAGAAGTCTTTGTATGACTAATCCTCTAAGGCCTCCAATATAGGTACAATTAAAGTAGCGAACTCGAACAGAGGAACAGCAACAGGATAAACTTCAGTATATGATACACCTAATACCCTTAGGCCAACTGGTCTGGGAGTTACTAACCTAAAGCTCGCTACATGGGGTAGGTATAAAGCTTAAATGGGTTGAACATTGCACTACTCCATACCTTGTAATCTAGGAAAAATAAAGCTCTTAGTGTTCTTATGAAAATGGTGAAAATCATGCAAGTTTTGGGGGAGCTATGTGATAAAAAGATGCAAAGAGCTAAGTTTGGGGGAAGCTTAGGAGGTTAATTATGAAGAATGTGATAGGCTAAAGGATGGACAACTAAGTGAGGAAAAAGGAAAATAGGTATGTTTTGGGTAAACTGAAGCCTAAATGACCTATTTAACCACCTTTACCTAGCCGCGCCTACAAGCCAAGACCTAGTCGATCCCAAGTGTCAGGCATTGCCAACATTACTGAGAGTGATACGCCTAACAAGCCTATGGAGTCTTACACACTCACCAGCGTGGAGCGAGAGATCCCATTCCACTCCATAATTACTCAATCTCCATCCGAATTGCAATCGACTGTGAGATAGAGGACTACACACACACACTGAACTTCGTCAACCTACGGTCAATCTATTATTTTCAAAAAGGCTATCTCAAAGTTTTTTCAGGTTATACGAAGGCAAAATCCTGAGGTACATATCATTCATTATCCCAAATCGCTTGCTCAACATATTTTTAGTTGTGAATATGAAAGTATGTTATCGCTTGCTTAAGGATGTAAGTAAAAACACTAAGTTCGGGGGGGTATTTGTTAGTGTGCGCTTTTAAAGTTAGCTTTATTTGAAAGAAACACAAATTATTTCATGATTTTGATGCTAACGAAGCACACTTCATACTCATTTTCATGTCTAAGCCCCCATATTTATGTATTTTGTAGAAAAGAAAAAAACAAGACAAAAAGCAAGCAATTCGGGCAAGAATTGAAGAAGTTATATAGTGAAGAAGTTATGGTCGCGACCATAGGATTTTATGGTCGCAACCACAGAAGACCAACTCAACAAATACTCGATGTGGTCATGAACACAACTTTCCCCTGCAGTGATTGTCATCAGCTATCCTAGGTATGGTCACGACCACAATAGCGACCACAAGGAATGTTTTATGACTTTTGGTGGGAAGCAGGTCGTGACCACAAGGAAAGCCATTGACTATGCTGATCTATTCGAGCCTAGAATACTTCCATTTCAGCCTATTTCAGCCAATTTTCAAGGTGTATTTAAGGATCTTTTCACTCATTTTCAAGTCTGAACTCGAAAGAGGAGGCTCTCTCCTGGGGCTCTCAAACTTCTGCTCCATTTCTTTTTTAGATTAGGTTTTCTTTTATATTTCTTAAATTTGTGTTTTATTTGTGAACAAGTCAATAGAATCACTATTTGTCAGCACTAATCTTATGGAATGTAGATTTTAGCTCGATATAAATATTGGAAGTTTTCTGTACTCCTAAACCCTACTTTGTATTTCTATCTCTTCTTCTTCCTCAATTTCTGTAGTTTTGTGTTTGTTATTAGCATGAATGTGTGGATTTTGATGGCTGAAATGTTAGGTTAAACATTTCATAGGGTTAGTTATCATATTTGATGTTAGATTCATTTAATCTTTAGTTTGGTTGGATGTTTTTGCTTGATTTGTTTATTTGGTGTTAATATTTCAATTATTATGGTTTGGTTAATCACATGCCGAGAATCGAATCTTCCCGATCCTTTTACTAGAGTCTCTTTGGTGACGCTTGGTTCACATGCAAATCTTGTTTTGATTCTCTTAAGGTGTGAGCTCGATTAATCGTGGTCGAATTAAACTAGTTAAAGAGGCTTAGGGAATTAGAAAGATCACAATCTTAAGTAGATTTCACTAGAGGACACAGTATATTAAGTGAGGATTGCAATGACATAACTATGACCAATCAAACAATTAAATGGCTCTATTTCAAGGACATAGCCCATGAGGCTAATAAAGTTCCCAGGAAAATGTCTTTGAAAAGTATCACCTATCGACCTAGATGTCTATAGCGTGAATAGGTGGATGGTGCGAGAAAGCTCTGGGGAACCACCCAGTGGGATCCTTGTATCATATCCTCGGACTAGCTCAAGTTATAATTCACTCAACGAACCTTATCTAGATGAATCATTAGGCATCATTGACAATAACCAACCCTAGTTCCTCTATAAGTAGTTTTCTCCCAGTTTTAGTTAATTACTCCAGTTTTCACAAATCATTTTGTTTTTGTTTATATTTGCTTTTATTAGTTTCACAATTTTACCTCAAATCATTGAGTCACTCAAATAGTGAACGATTTTAGTAGTCGGGGTACTTAATCCTCATTAAAACCACACCTTTGCTATAGGATCGATATCCAAACTTTTTAATCCACTATATTACTTGTATGACCTTTGCGCTTGTGGATATCGTAACAAGTTTTTGGCCCCGTGGTCGAGGACCTAACAAGTCTTTGGTGGCAATACGCCAACAACTTAACAATTCTCCATGTAAACTTCTTCATGAAGATCTCCATGTAGAAAAAGCACTCTTGATATGAAGCTGATGTAAGTCCCTATCATAAGAAGCATCAAGGGAGACAAACAAATGGACATATGTCAGCTTTGCTACAGGAGAAAATGTATCAGAATAATCAACTCCATAAGTTTGACCATAACCCTTAACAATAAGATGGGTCTTCAATCTAGCAATAGACCCACTAGGATTAAACTTTACTACAAATACCCAATGACCACCAATAGCCTTCTTTCCAATAGGTAAAGTCATCAAGTCCGCGTATCATTGTCATCTAACGCCTACATTTCTTCCACCATAGCACTACACCAACCAAGGTGAGATAAAGTCTCACGGATAGTGTTAGGAAGAGAGATAAAATCCAAAGATGCAATAAAGGAACAAAAGGAAGACGATAAATGGTTATAGGAAACAAAAGAAGAAATTGAGTGAGCAAGCGCGTTTGCAACTACGAAACAATTGAAAGATCCTCATTTTGAATTTGAATATGATGTAATGACGGCATGTGTTGGACTTGAGACCGAAGGGTTTTGGCCCCGAGAGTATACTTGAGTAATGGAAGGTTTAACAAGAATGGGAGTTAGAGTAATGAAGATAGGAGCATGAGGTGAAGTAGGGATTGGTTAGGAAACAATATAGACCAATAAATCATCCTCCTCCCCCTGACTAGTAACAGTAGATGATAGGGAAAATAAGTTGTCTGAGAATGCAACATCGAGTAGTACGAATATATGTCGAAGAATAAGACAATAACACCTATACCCTTTTTAAACACTAGAATATCCCACAAAGATACACTTTAAGGACTTCAGATCAAGTATAGAGACTTGAGGACAGACATCTTGAACAAAGTATGTGCATCCAAATACCTTGGGATCAATAGGGAACAACGGATTATTTGGAAACAATGGGTGGTAAGGAGTAGCCCAATTAAGATCCGATGACGGCATACTGTTAATAAAAAACAAGTTGTGGAGACTAGGTTGACCCAAAAATGTTTAGGGACATTCATCTAGAACAAAAGGGCCTAGACAGTCTTAAGAAGATGTATATTCTTTCTCTCAGCTACCCCATTCTGAGAGGGTGTATTAACGCCCCAAAAATACCCTAGAATTTTTATAATAATTCTATTATATTTTCCGGGTATGAATTGAGCCAAACTTGGGTATTTTCCGAGAATTGTTAAATAAATATTGATTAAATGATTATATGCTAAATGAGAATTGATTGAATCCGGAAATAACCCAAGTGAAAAAGGGCAAATTTGGAAATTTGTAAAATAAGGACCTAAGGGCCAAATTATAAGCTTAAATGCTAATGTGAAATAAATGATAAGAGAATGTGCAGATAAGGAGACTAGTAAGCTTTAAGTGAAAAATGGAAAATGGGATTTAATGAGAGTGAGCACTTGGCCTTATATTGAATAAGTGATAGTGGGCCACATTTGGTCTTAGAATATTTTGAAGCAGCAGTTTTAAGAGCAAGTGTGGGAGAAAAGTTAGGGTTTCTTGAAGAATAAGTGGTTTTGGTGGGAGGATGATCATCCCCCATTTTTGGTTTTCCCAGTGATCGAGGAAGAAGGAAGCTAGAGGCGAGGGTAGATTGAGTATGAACCTAAACCCTAGAAAGTTGTTTTTGATGTTTGGGTTATAAAAACGTAATCCATCCATGGGTTTTACTCATGGTTGGCTTAGGATGATATTAGGATATTATTGGGAGTGATTCCCATGATTTGTTTTGGGATTTTGAGGATTTTTGGAGAAAATCGCAAAAGAGCAAAAAATTGGAAATCTAGGCATATCGGGCTCCTACGTCGCAGTGTAGAGAACCTGTATGACTTGAACCTCACAGCCCGAGGTGTGGGATGCCTACCGCCACGGCAGTAGGGTCTGGCTCAAATGGCACCCTCGAGGTGCGCCACGTGAAGCTTTTAAAACATACCACCTCTCTGAGTGCATGAGTCTTAGTACCTCGTCGCCTCCCAGTGAGAAGCTTGTTAAGTGTGAGTGGTGCTAGTTTACTAAATGTGATGTGTGTGTGATTTGCTAAGGCGGTAAGGATCACCCCTTCTCCTATTCACCGTTTCAAGATTTGAAATGTTTGTTCTAAATGTATAAAGCATATTGATTTGTTTTAATTGATTGTGAAATGTTTGCATATGAAAATTGCATGAGTATTGAAAATGAACTGTTTATACAAATGTACATATTGTACTGTATTTTTCTATAAATGATTTGAACGCCCTTAATAGAATGTTAACCATTTAATTTGCATTAAGGATAGATTGGTATACCAATAAGGAATTCAATTAAGCGATCACTGCGAACAAGCGTGATGATGTGTCACTCAGATCAACGGCCAGTAGGGATAGTATCGGTAGTTTTCAGTTGATTTTAATAACCGGTCGTGGCTATTCGCCCAGGCTGTGTTATAAAACAAATGTTTTATATCGGCCTCTGACCCGAGGCGGGCCGTGTCGGTGATTCGATATCTTGTATCACAGAAACATATGTTAAATTCATTAAGGGCATAACTAGAATTTGATTTTGAGTTGTTGACCTATTGGAATTAGCTTATGATTGCAAATTTAAATGAAGCAAATTGTGAAATGCATGATTTGGTTTATAAATGATTTGTGCATATGAAAGTGTATATTTGGAATGATCAATGAACCATAAATGATTGTATATGAAATAAGTATATGTATTAATATTATTGATCATCCAAAAATATTTGAGTTTTTGTTTAGTAAAATTGCATGATTTGACTTAATCGGCGAAGAATGGAATTGTATAGAACCACTAAGCGTGAAATGCTTCAGCGTATTGTTTAATCGAATGTGCAGTCTGAGTGATAGGCGGTGATTGAAAGCGGACCCAAGGTCGAGGGCTCAGGAGTCATTAGAAAGTTCACGGGTATGCTTTCCGTCACATACATCTCACCATTTTTAGCATGACATTGTTTGTAAACAAAGGAGTTGACTCAGTATTTTGTACCTATATCTAAATCACGATGTGAATATTATGTTGTAACGGCATAAAATGCCATTTTTCATTAAATGCATATTTTGTAAAGAAATTGCATTGAATTTGTAAATGTTTATGAGCTTGAATTCAAATCGCTTAGTAAAGATTTGAGAGCAGCGTTTATATTAGCGAAGTATTTTTATAAATTATTTTGATAAAGTGATATAGTGAGTAGCAGGCATCTCGGATCCGATTGAGCCCGCGATTGCTCGGACCAAGGGGTGCTCTGAGTGTCAGCCGGAAGAAGTCGATGGAGAATCCCACATATTTAACATGAAGGATTGATAAGGTTCCAACAAATATTGTAGCGTTACTCCTTCTCAATGTTTGAGCAAGAGACATGAAATTTTGTTTGAATTTCAACCGCAAAGGCTTGCTTAAAGAAAAAAAGTCAGAATGACTTTTCATTAGATAAAGCCAAGTAACACGAAAGAAATCGCCAACAAAAGTAACGAAATACTTAAACTGGGTGGGAGATATAACTGAACAAGGACCCCAAACATCGAAATAAACAGGAACGGAAGCTCGTTTATTGCCTCTAGGACTCAAATGCACACAATGAAGTTTAGCATATTGACACGACTTACAATTCAATGATGATAGACTAGAAAACTAAGGACATAGCTTCTTCAACATAGAGAGAAAATGATGACCTAAGCGACATTGTAAGTCGAATGGGGTAACAACTCCTGAACAAGCAATAGACTTTGGCACCTCTAGGTCAAGGATGTAAAGACCCCCAGACTTGAGTCATCTACCAATAATACGCTTCGTCGAAATATCTTGAATAGGACATTAATCAAGAAAAAAAATTAGATATTGCAATTAAGTGTATGATTGAGTTTACTCATAGAAATTAAATTAAAAGTTAATTATGGTAAACTCATAAAAGATGTCAAAGTGATTTGAGAATGCTTGTAGATTGTCCTTACGCGAGGGCGAAGATGTTGACGTCTATAGGAGTAGCAGTAAAAAAGTATAAGGGTGTGACTAAAACATAGTAAATATAAGCTAGATTTACTTGTCATGTGGTCGGTGGCTCCAGAGTCAACGACCCATATGGAGGAAGAAGAAATAAGACATGTGTTGATTTTGCACGACTCAGCAGTGGTGATAGAAGTGAGTCTGCGAGCTTAAGTGATTTGATAATGATGGTGAAATCTTGGATTTTGTTACGCGACTTCACTACACTTCCAGCGTACATGTTCTAAATTATGGCAATAGCCTTTTCTTAACTCCTCTTAAGACTTTTTTATTAGTCATAAAAGGAGATCTAACTTAAATAAGCCTTTGAAAATCTGAAAAATACACTAAAAATAGGATCTTGTAAGAAAAAAGGGCCACCTTTCCACAAAAAATACTATACTAGAATAAAACTTGGCCCTACAAACCACAAACCACCTCTGGATCTTAAAGAAATCAAGGAGAAAAACATGAAACCCTAGAGAACAAGGTTGTCGGACATAAAATCATTTCAAAATAATTGTTTCAGGCCTTGAACAAGGGAGGCAGGTGGCTATGAAGCTTGGTTGGCAAGAGAAGATGCCGAAGGAGGAGGCTAGTCGTAGTGGTTGCATGTGCCCCATGCATGATGCATGTGATATAAACTAAAAACACAATATTAGAGTGTGTTGCTTCATGCATTGTGTTTTCGGCCATTGGACTTGGTGGCGGAGGTTGGCAGCAACCGGCGATGCTTCCTAGAGAGGTGGTGTCACTCCACTCTCCCTCAAACTATGTGTTTCAAAATAAACTACCCCACACCCCCTATTCTACAATCCATGCTTTTCTTGGATCCCTTTCCTAATTTTGGCTCAAATTTGAACCTTAGGCTATGATACCATGTAATAAGAGATGATTGAAGGAAAGTTTGTATATTTCATTTATCACAAACAACCTATTTATTTACAAGACAATCCTAAATCAAATTTGAAAGAATATGTAGTTCCTAACTGTACATGAATACATGTTTCTTTTTCCTATCTAGTTTATGATTCTACAATACTATAACAGGAATAAACTGGTTCTTGGAGAGAACTTGATGTAATGAGGTTTTGTAGCTGATTTAGTCTTTATTCTGATGTAGATATTTAAGCTCGTCAATGTTTACATCATCATGTGGTCTTTTTGCTCATACCTGCTAATACAATGACTGAAAAAACATATTAACTAATATGCTATTATAAAAACTAACATCACCATGTTCTCTATTCTTTCCTTCTCCAATCTCAGTTGGGGCATTGGATTTCTTCTGAGAGAGCGCCCGGTCTTCTTCGCCTTGGCTACTGTTGCAACAGCAGTGGTAGGCAGACATTCCTTTTTCATGAAACTGTGAACTTACTAATGAAGTTACCTAATTTATGCAATCTTACAGGGAGGGAGTTTGGACTATTTTTCATATGATGTGGCTGCTTCAACAGCTTTGTTTCTTTTCTTGAAACGCCGCTACTTCACATAGGCCTGCTTAAAAATCTTTCAGTTAATGATTAGAGGATAGACTCTTATCAGTATGCAAAGAAGAACAAACTACTGTTTGGATGGATGGATGGTAATTGCAGCCACTTGTTGAATAACCATCCCAATCTTCCCGTTTCTTTATGGTTCTTCCACAGAGAGTGGTCTTAGAAATTTAGAATTGATCACTTCTAATTTATGTATATTCACATTTGCCCCTTTAAGAGAAAAATCCAAAACTGGCTGAATTAGGGCCATTTATTTCCTTATCATTCTTGGATTTGTAATGCACAGTCCTCTTCTCAAAAGTGTTAGTTTGGACTATGAAATTACCCTTGCTATTAAAATCGAATGTTTCATATTTGAACTTTGTTTTGGGGGGATTTTCTATAATCTTCTTTGTGAGCTAATTGTTTGTTTTTTTAACTTCTACCGAAAGCAACTTAATTTATAAAGTTTAGATTATTTGTTTTTTTTTATTTTTTATTAGCTTAGTAATAATTTCCAATTGTTTTTAGCTAAATAGGAAAAGTTTATTGTAAAATATTGCGTTGCAAGAATATAATAGAGAGAATTGAGAGAGATTAAGAAGAGAAAGTAGATAAGCACCAAAAAAGCTGGTAGAAAGTCGGAGGCAATTTTATTTTCACTGTTCTCTTATA
The DNA here is from genome assembly GCA_016808115.1 of Tetrastigma voinierianum. Lineage (NCBI taxonomy): Eukaryota > Viridiplantae > Streptophyta > Magnoliopsida > Vitales > Vitaceae > Tetrastigma > Tetrastigma voinierianum. The sequence goes on along the minus strand of JAEQBH010000131.1, from coordinate 71,776 downwards.
TACATTGAATAGGAAATAGACATTCATACAGTAGAATGTGGAGTTGCAGATGTGCCATAATAGGTACATTGAATATACATTGATGTGTATATATAAGTTCGTTGAATATAATGAATATTCATTCATGTATTCCTGCCTCCCCCTTGAATATTCATTGTATTCATGAATGTGTACCGTGGGCCAAATGCGCCTCATTAAAGCAGCAAAGCGGAAAAACCCGGTGGGACAAAAGCGGGTTAAAAGGGGAAAAAGAGTACATTGCATAAATGTATGATCTCCTTTTTATGGATGCATTAATTGCCTCGTGTATGTGAAGTTTTGCCCATGACCATTTCAATTTTAAAGATAATCTGATGATGGAAACATAGTCTCATTGAAATGACAATCTGCGAATAAGCGTCAAAAAAGATCGCAGTAGTCGGTTCAAGACACTAATGACGGTGAATTAAACCCAGCATAAATGCCCTGACGGCGTTGGGGACCATTTTTAAGTTCTTTTTGGTAGTGCAATAGGCTTTTTGTCTTGCACAACCAAGGTGCGTAAATGTGAAATATCAGTTCATAGTAAGAACCATTTATGGGGAGATTGTAGGAGACTAGCGGTGGGAGCAATCTTATTAGAGCGTATGCAAACGGCATGACCCCGTCTTTGTATCATTGAGATTCGTTCTGATAATAAAATCAGGCGTGAGTTGTATGTATGTTTAATCAAAGGATTACGCGATCCATTTTGAGTATGGTTTATATGCGACCGGTGCTCAACCTGATTAAGTGAAGCACGATATGTATCAAAACTCTTTGATGTAAATTCACGGCATTATCATCCTTATACCTTTAATTGGATGTCAGGGAGTATGCTGGCTTTATAATCTATGAAGTAAGCGTCTGAAGGTGACATTGCGTGTAGATAATAGACAAACATGGGACCATCTACAGGATGCGTCCACTAGTACCATAAAATATCGAAATGGTCCACTTGGTGGTTGTATTGGTCCACAAATATCACCCTGAATTCTTTGCAGGAATAAAGGGGATTCAAGATCAACCTTTGTTATAGAAGGTTTGATAATGAGTTTTCATGACGAAGCTTCACAATTATAATGCTGAATGACAATACCTTTGTATCTTTTAAGGGTGCCCTTTTGTATTCTAGATTATTCGCAACATTGTAGCGCCCCGGGAGTGACCAAAGGCGTCATGCCATAATCAAGCGATCGGGATTTGCAATATCAAATGGTGGAGTAGGTTTTAAGCGGCCTTAATCATGACCTGTCTGAGCCCATAGAAGAAACACAGCTTCTCATGGATGGTCTTGACCCGTCTTATAAGAGGTAATGTCGATATGTTCTTTATTTTGCTCATAAATAGTCTCAACATGGTACCCGTTCTGGCGTACATCTTTAGGAAGCTAAGTGGATTCCTTTTGATCTTGTGAAATGCATTCTCAAATATCACGAGGATGGTACCTTTAGCCAAAACAATTGTGGCATTCGAAACCATCAATAATCAGAATAGGACCCGGATATTGTATGGACATGTGTCTTACGTAATGACATACTTTCGAAGAGAAAAATTGTCTACCCCTACGAAATATGGTATGCGTTGATGCCTTATCAAGCAAACAAACATCTTCCTTTCGGTGTTTTCCATTTGCATTTATGTGTGACAACTTCGGTGTGATATCATAAAATTTTCATATTAGTTATAGGGTCCAAAATAAAATTTCAAAATAATAAATATTATATCAAGTTCATAAGCATTTCATTGCATAACCATATTAAAAGAACAATAAAAAGGTAATACATTTAAAAGAAAAAAAAACATAGAAAATAAATTATTAGAATCATAAATTAGAAATCAAGATGTCATCCACCAAGTGCGATGCTTCATGAAGTAATCAAAAAAGGTCCTCGAAAATCGAGACATCAGGGATGCATTTGCTGCCGAGGGAGCAAGAGGTCCACAGCGAGAGATATTGTTGGCTTCAACGATGGTTATGGCGTGAGATTATTTCAATGGCGTGAGATTCACCCACGTTTGCGTATTTTTAAAGATGCTGGTATAGATCCAACAAAGTGCTTTGGCGTCGACAAATGCGTGACCGATTAATCGATCATGCCTGTGATGGCAAATACTTTCATTAGTCACCTTCTTTGGCTTAACTTCTTTGTCATGATTCGGCGAGGATTAGATTTCCCTAAATTGGTTAAATTTTACGCCACCTTTGGGGATATGTTCTTACTGCGCTTGGCACAAAATGGCCAAATAATTTTACTCGAGTTTGCATGTGCTTGACGTCTGTTTAATAAGCGAGTTTAGATCATGATTTTTGAGGAGCAATTCATTAATTTGCTTTCGGCGGTGAGAACCTGAGAGTCGCTCAGTATGTGGCAAATTGAGCGTTTGTCCCGTCATTGTTTCATTGCAATATAAATATTCGAAGCATGGAAGGTGGAAAGTTTTCTCTAACGATTCATGGTGGGTTTGATACCACATAACTCTGGCCCGATGATATCAAATAAAGCGGAGTTATAGTCGGACAACGATTTAAAATCTTGTAGTGCGAGATTTTGCCCAGTCATAGTATTGGCGAGGAAGGATCGCAGTGCCAGGCTGATCATACTTATCCTTGACCTCTTCCGCAGGTTTGAGGGTCTCGAGCGGATAAATATTAGTATGCGGGGTTCTCTTGCAAATGACGACGAATAAAACCAGTCACATTTGCTTTATCTTTTGCATTTGAGTTCAAAGTCTTCGCAATTGTGTTAGTAAGATCTTGCCCTTGGGTGCATTTCCGTGTCAAGGCACGAGATGAATAATTTCGCTCACTTCGAGGATGTGAATTTGGGCTTTCAATATTTGCCATAATTCTTGCAAAACAAATGAATCCTTAAATTAATTAGAAGGATTGTCAAATATCCATAGCCACTTAGGACGAAGGATACTTTAGGTTGGAAATTTTGGCTTGAGGCCAGAAAGAAAAAAAAATTGATGAAGAAGATGAAGTATAAGTTGATTAATAAAAAATCTTTCACCTTGCACAAAATATTTCTTTCCCGATTGGTAGATCTTACGTCTTGATAACGTATTGTAAATATTGCGTTGCGAGAATATAATAGAAAATGAGAGATTAAGAAGAAAGTAGATAAGCGCTGAGATGGTAGAAAGTCGGAGGACGATTTTATTTTGGCTTTCGTTCTGGCATATACGTTGAATAGGGAGATGGGCGTTACATCGTGGGAATGCAGGTTACGATGTCTTGTATGGAGTGCATTGAATATACATTGATGTATATAGGTTACGTTGAATATAATGAATATTCATTCATGCATTTCATAACAAAGTTTAAATAATAAAAAATAAAAAATAGTGCATTGGTTTTCTTTCTTTATTTATTTTTAGTAGTCAATAGAAATAAAATATTTTTAAAAAACCACTAACTCAAAATAATAAGACTAATAATCATGAGCTTTATGCTTGCAAAATTGATTACCTGAACTTTGAAGAACTAGAAATATTCATATTTCCTCCAAAATCAAATCTTTATTGAATTGAAATTACTTTTTTTTTTAAGAGTATTTAACTGGAATTACTTTTAAAAAGTAAAATTTGTTTATCTTTGGTAAAACCATTTTTAGCTAGATAAATCATTCAATGAACTTAAGGGGAGTGAAGGACTCGAATTGGTGATTATGAAGACCAATTTCAAGGTCAAGTAGCCTTAGGGTTCATTCTCTATATTTATTTTTCAAAATAACTCTTAAAAACGTTTCAAAACAATCGGGCTAATGATATATAACTTCGTTTTCCCATTTGGGAAATAGAAATTTAGAATGAAAAATAATTACCAAACAGAGAAGCATATGTTCTCCATGTCGTTCTGCCATTTAAGTTTTAACAGAAAAAATCATGTTCTAATTTCCCTGCCCCAACAGACACACACCATTTGCAGACCCCACCTTTTTATGATTGTTTTTTTGATGACAAACCATCTCACATCCGATTTCCAGTCCATCTTCAACTACTACTATAAGCCTAGTCACAACGGGAAAGATAAGAATTGAAAAAGAAATATTCCTTGATTGGTCGAAATTTATGATAACGTATTTTAAGCCATTAAACCGAAAAAGAAATGCTGCTGCTTATTACTCCGATATCTATATGTGTATGCTAGTCTAGTCTACTCTAGTTACAGTGACATGGAAAAGTCAAAAGAGATTTTATGCTCATTCATTCACCAGAAAATGACTCCAGGTGGATTTGCATACATGAAAAAACTGTAAAAACAAAATGGTAGGCGAGAGAGTTGAGCATTACTATATATTCAGCAGCATCAGATAGAATTTTAGGCAGTTCTACTACTAGACAAAGCCTAATAAATATGCCCATTTATTAACTACTGCTGTTTGTCCTTGGGAATCTCTTTGTGAGGAACCTGTGAATCCAGTTCCTTGGGCTTTGCCTTCTCTGCTGCCCTGAAAGACAGATTCATAAGACAAACATTAACTTCATATAAATAGCTTCCACTCAACAAAACAGATAACCCACACAATAAAGATCATTTGTCTCAGAATGGAACAAAGAGGCATAATAAATTCAATTAGTGATAAATGGGTTAGGCTGTCTTTTTAACACCCCCACATTCAAGAGATTTTCTTCATGAGTAAAAAAACTTGGTAATTGTAATTGTCTACTTCAAGCCTTTCTCCCAATCCCTAAAACTGGTTGACACATATTGCAGTTGAGTTCATATCTGATCTTGGCTGAACAAGGCACCCGGCTTGCTTAACCAATATCCTTAAGCCACTGTTTACAAACAAACAGGCAGGCATACAGCCATGCTGGACTCTTTTTGAGAAAACCAAAAAGAATCTGATCCACTAGCCCTTTTGCTTGTCTTGAAAACTGGAAAAACTTGGTAGCTATAGGAAAGAAAACGAGGTTGCTCCATAGCAAGCACACCAAGGGCTCAAGGCTCAACCACTATCTAGTTATAGTACCTCTTTTGCAAAGACATCTGCCTTATTGAAGAGGTATGCTATGCCGATTCTGCTCTTCATTCCTAAATACTTCTATTCTTGAAATTTCTAAAGAGTTATATTTTTATAATTTTATTGAACACTTATTTTAAATGTTTAGAATCTTAATTTGTTCTATTAAAGTTAGATTTTGAATTATATGTCATAAAACTGATATATGCATCCCAGGTTACGATTAATACACTCTCAAACACCTCCTTACATTGAGTTTTGTATCAGCTAAGGAGACTAATAAACCTAAGGTGAACCTTGTGCCTTCTAAAACAATGAGTGATCAAATCATGAAGGCTCCTTTTTTTAATAGATTCATGGGTAATAGGGGATCCTTGCTTTCTGGCTAGCTTGTGCAATCTACAATTAATTCCTTGGCATTAGTAAGCTAGCTTTGTGACCTAAGCGTTCAAGGCAACTGAACATTCCAAGGTTGATATTTAGTACAATCCTTCTCTACAACATCAACAACCATTTTTCAAGTGGAGTAACTGAAGACTCTTTTACCTGTCCTCAATCCAGCAGCCTGCACTCTTATCGATCAACAATATTTTAATGAAAGAAATGAATAAAGTCCATTTTCAGGGTGAATTAAGATAAACTAAAAAGAAAGATTCAAATGGAGAGATAGGAAATTTTCCAAAAGAAGATATGTGGTGAGGCAAGACACTTTTTACTAGAGCGACCAAATCACACCCAGGGTGGTGCTTCTTTACAAGTACTCCCCACAGAACTGTCACTTTTTTGACAGCTTTACCACACTTCTATTTGAAAACTATCTGTGACCTATGAGTACAATTCCATCTCAAACTAATCACTGTATAACGTGAACCATAATAAGTTAGAAAATGCTACGATGAAGTAGTTCAATGTTTACTGTATTCCAGTATCTAAGTTTGCAACTTGCAGCCTAATGCATATTAAGCTCAAGCATAAAAAAAAGAGCAAGGTAATAGTAGATCCTATATTGAACAAGAGCTTCAAATAAATATGGTGCTCAAATGACTTTTTTAAGTGTTCTTCCTTGTAATGTATCAGTTAATGTTGATACTCCCGCTCCAAAAAAACACACATCCAGAGCTACTAATTCTAATGTAACTTATCCATCTCAAAGTCAAAACATAGTGAAGACTTCCAAGAGAGGCATACTTAAACAAAATTAGATCTTATGTTTTGGTCAAAATAATGATGATTAAATATGATTTTAAGTTGGAGTCTGGGTTAACAAATATGCTAAGAACACTTAAACACCAAAATGAGAGCGCTGAAGACAAATTTTGAAGCAAAAAGAAGGAGATCAAGGTAGGAAGCTTGGACTTCCAACTAGGGACACTCAAGCAATCTCTAAAGACCTCAAAAATATAGAACTTTTATATTTAATCATTTCTAAGCCCCAAAGAATTCCTATGTCTCACATTAAGAGATTTTTTGATTAGGTTTCACTTTAAGAACTTAGGGTTGCCTATAAATACCAGAGGCTAATATTGTAACAGGGACACAAGCTCAATAGAGAATACAATGCCTTTATTCTATGATGCATCTCTCTCAAAAAAAAAATTTCATTTTATACTATATGTAAGAATAATAGATGCATATCTCAACAATCTTTCAAGAAGGACTCTTGAAAAGTCTAATAAAATACATGGCCTTTTGATTGGATCTAATTCTTTTAGTCTTAGCACAAAGTAAAGTGATCCACTATGAAGCACTCAAGCAGAGTACTACATCACAGGGTGAAGAAGAAGCGTACATGCAGACTGGGATAGGTCCCTTGGGAGTTTGTAGCATCTGGATCAGTATACCTTTGCATTCCTCTTTCAAAGTTGGCACATTTAATCCATATTTGATAGACTCATGGTTTTGCATTTGTAGAGATTTCAGCTGATACTCTCTATCAATGGTTTCTACATATATCAAGTGTTTGGAATTGTGTGATTATCAATTCCTTATTCTTACCGTATGTATCATTGAACTGATTCAATTAATTGAATAATTAAGGTTCTGCATCTAAGACCATAAAAATTGGAGCACTTATTCAACCTTGTAGGTAATGCCGTGAATCAGGAATGCACTTTCACTTACTTCCCCAATCAAGTAGACGTGAAAACAAGGTATTCCAAAAGGAAGCTCCCAGTTGGGGCTTGCCTAGTCCAGAAGGATTAATTACAGGACTTACAATTTATATAAAATAAAATTCAATTTAAGCAAGGAAAAAATCAGTAAGTCAAAGAAACATATTTATATAGCAACCATAGTGAACAAGCTTTTCAACTGTCTTCCTCATCCTTTCTATGATCTTAATGAAATAGAATGAGCGAGATATAAACATATCAGCTTACAAACATGAAATTAGAACCAAATGATAGTGGCCATGGAAGAAGGCTACGATGCCGCACAGAAAACATCAATGCATTCAGTTATTAACAGTTTGTTCCTCTTGGCCAAACACCGAAAAGAGGACAACAAAAACATCGTATATACTTTGGTTTGCCACTTTGGGCGGTTTCTTTTAAAGCAATTGCTTTTTACGCATCAAAAACCAAAACAGAAAAAAAAGGTGGAAAAGGACATAATGGCTTGAACGGTCTGAAAAGAACCATTCAGCTATTAAATATAGAGCATAACAAAAACATTAACGATTTGGAAAACCGCCAGCGCCAAATTAAAGAGTGGTTGAAAGAAGAAATGTAGAGGAAGATTACCTGGAAGCCGAGGCAGATTCTTCTTCGAGCCAATTTCGAACATGGCGAATGTTGCGCCTGAAAATCGAAGCCGACTGCTTAACATCGCTCCTCAAGAGAAGGATTACAGCGCTGACGCCGGCGACTGTGAGGATGAAGTTGATCAAGGCCATTTGCGTTGAAGAAGCCAAACGGATTGGAGTGATAAAGAACAAATTTTTTAGGGTTTTCTGAAAGAGTTTATAGCTATAAGGATTGAACTGATGGAGAAAAGTGTTTGTTTTTAGGGTTTATATATACTAGTAAGGATTTGTATATATACTAGCAAGTACAGAAAATAAGAAAAATAAAATAAATAAATAAATAAATAGGTTTAAAATTATGACCCATATAAAGTTATTTATAAAAGTAACGTTTTATAAAAATAATGCCCAAAAATACTCTTGATTCGAATAAAAATATAATTTGTCTAATCCGCATATTATATTAAATGTCTGGAAGTATTTGATACGAAAATGTGTTTTTTTATACTTGTGTTTGAATTTTAATAAAAGATGTTAGTTTTATAATTTTTATTGGGATTTATCCTTTTTAAATTGTTACCTCTAAAGTTTTTAGAACTTTTATTTAAATTAAGTAAAAATAGTTATATTATGAATTAATATAAAATCAAATTAAAATATTTGGACAATATATAAATAGAATTACATTTTTTTCATACCAAACTTTCAAATTTTATGATAATAAAATTTTCTAAAGTTAAAAAATAAATACTACATTAATCCTTATGACATTTGTCAAATTTTGATTTAATAATGTTATTTAATCTTTTTTGACTAAATTTCTTATTTTAATTAATTTTTTATGTATAGTTTAAATATATTTTTCTTTTAATAATCATAATATTTATAATTTATTGTCACCTTCTTTGTATTTTTAATATTATTGTTTTATTACTTTTTTTTTCTGCATTGTTACTAAGTTAAGTTACTAATATTAAAAGCTATTTTCAAGTTGTGATAAAGAATACTACAAAAAATATGAACAATATAAAAAAAAAATATTAATACTAAAATTATAAATTAGAATAATTTTGTATTCATAAAATACATTGTGCTTTTGTTTTAAAACATAATAAATGAATCATGATTTAATTAGTGAAAATCTATGGCACTATTTAATTGCAAATTTAAAAGTATTTATTTTTTTGTTATACAGATGCTTGAAATTTATAAAAATAAATTTAATTTTGCATTTTCCTTCCTGAAAAAAGTTATGTGGTATTACAATTCAATATCTTAAATTAATAAATAAAATAATGAGTAGGTAAAAATATACTACTTTTTTAAGAATTTTAAAAATATTTTTTAATCTCTCAAATATATTATTTAATATTCCATTTCAAATCATAACATATTAATATTAATTTATGATAATTTTTAGAATATAGATTTAGCTATGAAATTAAAACCTGGTCGAAGAAGACAATAGAGAGAAGCCAAAAGTTTTCAATTTTAAAGCACTCAAAATACAATAAATAGTATTTTGATTCATGCTATCTTCTAATTTTCTTTATTGCAATCATTTAGAATAAAAATTAAAAATTAAAATCTCAAATTATATCAATTTTTAGTAAAATGATTTTTTTTTTTGTATTCTAATATAAACAATCAATAATTAAATTATAAAATTACAAAAAAAGAAAAAATATTTTTTAGGTCTGGTGTATAAATAATTGTGATTTTATTATGAGTTTGTGAATGAGATTTTGTTTGCACAATAATTGTTCTAAGTTTGAAATATAAAAATTAATCATGCTAAAAATTCTATTGAAGATTTCATTAAAAATTATATGAATAAGATATAAATACATTTTATCAAACATTCTCTATAAAATATCTTCATAAGCTTTATTTAGGATAAAAATTTAAACTTACCCATTTGATTCCATAGTTTTACTAATGACATTATTGTATATGGTAAAGCTAGAGATAGCGATTTAGTGAAACGGACCCGAAATTTGAAATCGGGTTAGAATTTAAATTTGATCAAATTTTGCGGGCGATAAAATAGCGACTGAGTGGCCTTAATATTAAGCGAGTCAAGCCAAATTGTCTTATGAAGCAAAAAAATTGAAGGGTGGGACCAAATTTGGCTTGGTTTTTTCAGGTAAATAAATTAACAGTTCAACTTGGCTCTAATTTTGAGTGGATCAGGCTAGCCCAGTGGGCCGAACTTAAATTGCCACATCTAGGTAAAGCCTCGTTATTCTCACACCACAAATTTCACAAATTGTGAATCAAAATGCTTGGCTAACCAAGATTATTTGGATTTTGGATTCAAATATGATGGTTTGGGTTATAACGTGCTAGGCTGGACATGCATGGACCATCATGACAGGGTATTTAGTATTTACTTCTATGTTTTTAACATAAATCCAATAAATTCCTAAATCAAACCTTTTTATTATATTTGTTTTGAAGTGACTTCTCAAAATCTTTTTTTTTTTTTACATCTATTTACTTTGCATTACAATGTTGTAGTTTTTTTTTTTTTAAATAAAACCTTTGTATCAAGGATCAACAAGAAAAACAATTATTGGCAAGGGCTTCCACAATGAAAGGAGGAGCCTCAAGCTAGTAGGAAGAGCTAGTATTATAACAAGCAGCTCTAGCCACAATGTGAGCTACTCTATTGGCTTGCCTTTTGATAAAACGAGGGGTAAAGTTTGCATTTAAAGAAAAAAGAGCCTTACAATCCTTTACCAAACACCCAAACTCGAATTGATAAATTATGTGGGAGTGAAAGGCATCCACTACTGCTTTACAATCTATCTCAAACACCACATGCCTTAGCTGCAATTGGATGATTGATTCGTAGTCCGTAGGATATTCTAAATCAACAAAATTTATAACCTAATACCTCATACTACCGTAGCATTGCTACTATAATATACAGGGATGGGTTTTCTTCGTAGAAATGACTAATACTGAGGTTTACACTGGTGATTGTAGTTTGGATATTGGGGTTGTGATAAAAAGAGGTTGGTTTTAATCATTATTACTGAAAATAAAACAGATTAGAATGTGGAAAGAGGTCCCTTGAAGTATCAGGACACTAGGCTTAGGTTCTTTAGGCAAATGAGGGGGTTTTCGGGTCTTTACCTCGCATTAGGGAGGATAACATATAGTTATCTCCCAAACCGGATCTTTATTTAGCTATAAAAATTGACCCTCATTAAATATTTTTGAAAATGGCATTCACTGGCCATTAATGTTCCCAATCAGTGAAAACACAAGTCTCCTTGATTCACCTTCCAATGGCTCATAAATGACAACTAACAGACATCAATGGATCTAACATTAAGCATCCAATGAGCCCTGAAAGCTTACCAAATGCTAACCATTCAAGGTGACTCGAAGGGATCAAAACCTAAAGTTGAAGAGAAGAACAGTAATGACAGTGAATACCTGCGTGAAAAACATGAAAACCCTTAGTTTGCCTTAGGATCCTTCACCTAGTGGCCTTCTATTTCAAGGAGGAAGGGGTTTTAGCAACTCATCCTCTGAGAAATCATCCTCGGAAGGTATTTGGCTAGTGAGAAAAGAAAAGAAAATGAGAGAAAATGAAAGAAAATGGGAGCTTGTTCGACAAGCTTCCCAGATCAATAAAAAAATTGTCTTTACAAAGTGTTCTTTGGGTATTATATGCCACCAAAACAATGCAAATTACCAAATTGTATAAACTAAACGCTATTACATGGGGATAATTTGGGAAGAAAACAAAAAAAGGATAGACAAAAGTAAAAAAGATGGTAAGAATTCGTAGCCTTGTGAAATTTCACAAGGGTTGTGAAACCCGCAGCCTTAATGAGGTATTACTTTGTTCCCTACCTTCTCACAGTTGCGACTACGAGTTCCAATTGATTTCTTCATGCTCGAGTGGCATCTCTATCTTCAATATATAAAGCCTGTGAAAACTACAAAAACTACTATAAAATTTTATCAGAAGCATTGCTAGGTCCTTAACGTGCCAACTGGGTCAATTTGGCTTATTACTACGTAAAAAGTGCTCAAAACCCGGAGTGTTAAGAGTATGGAACATCACTATTTGGGTAGTAATCACTCCCCCCAACACATTGTTAGTCCCTTAGCAATGAAGAAGAAAGCAATCGAACAAGATGAACTATATATATCCACAATGGTTTTTCAAAATGAGGGGATAGCAGACTTTTAAGCAAAGTCGCGAAATCCTTACCTAAAGACTATCTAAGGAAGAGTGTGTGCTATGGAATTCAAGTATCGAATGAGTGTTAACTCCTACGGAACCAACACAGACCTTCCCTGAAAACCTAAGTGTTAACTTGTTTAGTTTTCAAAATTAGCCTGCCAAACTATTCTCTCCCCCCAACCTAGCTTTTTTCTATACCTAGCAGAATAACTAACTTTAATAGATTAGGACCCGCTTTTATTTCACAACTCTATTTGTGTTGTAGGGGTGCAATGTTGAGGGAATCAAATTCATAATTGTCCATGTAACAGGGGTCCGCCGATGACTCCCACCCAATTAAGGTTTAGGGCATCAAGTCATAAGGATTTCTCAACCACTAACTCTTCAGGTTTTACCCTGAACTTTTACTAAGTTCAAAACTCCAACACCTACAAATTGCTAAACTCCACTTATCCACTTGTGTAACGAGCAACAAAGTCGGTGATTCCCAACCAGTTGGTTTAGGGCACCGGGCATTAAAGACTTTCACCATATACCCCTCGAGTTTCAAGGCAAGTGTCACAAAAAAAAATTTCCTTTCTTTTTTTTTTCTGTTCTTTTTTTTTTTTTAAAAAAAAAAAGACTCATTGGTCTTTTATTCAGGGGTCCCGACCTATAAAAGGTGGTCAAAGGTATTAAATACAGGACTTTTGCAAGGATTAGGAGGTAAGACAATTTTCGACTTATAATTGAAGAGCCCTAATGTGCACAGTGTGTGGATTTAGTTGAAGTGGAAGAAATATTGAAGACAAGAAGAATTTCAACAGTTCATCGACTCAGTAGCATAACACCATTCTAACGCAGCAAACATTGGGAATGAGACTTCAATTTCTCATATGGTAAGTTGAGCATTTACAAAAAAAAAAAAAAATTTATGTAAATGAGAAATTATAAACAATAACTAAAACATGTGTTGAAAACTAAAAACATATACTTGTATTGTAAAAAAAAACTAACTAGCAAGTCATTCAAATAAACAAAACAGACTTTCTCAAAACATAAATGACACTTCCTTCATTAATTCTCCCCCCAACTGAATTTGTCATTGTCCTCTGATAGAATTTATGAATGGAAACTTAATGAAGGAAATTGTCCCCTCTCAGTAGTGCGGAGGTGGACCTACGTCCTCGTGCGTGATGGAGGCGGTGGAAGGATAAGCAGTTGGTGGGACTAGAGTTGATCTGTTGTAGCTGCTGTTGGAATGACCATTGGAGCTGTAGGTGGTGGAGCTTGTGATCCTGTGGTTGCTGTTGCTGGAGTGAGAGGGATAGGTGGCAAGCCTAGGTGTTGCTGAACCTGAGCAAGGATAACGGCATTACGAGTAAGGATAGCGGTCGCGAGCCATCCGGCTCGACCATAGCGGCTGTGTAGCGACAAAGGATTGGGATATAGCAGGTGAGAGTGCGGACAATAGCGGCCATGATGGCAAGAAAATCCTGAGCAGTGATGTGGATAGATGCCACTGGTGGTGAAGATGAGCTAGGGCTAGTTAGAGCAGTAGGAGCTGGAGGTGAAGAGTGCCTTGTAGGCACAGGTGGGGGAGGCAGTGTTGCCTGCTATAGGGGCGCACAGGGGAATAGTGGCCTCCTGATAGTAGAGAGGATAAAGCCAGGTGATAGTGGAATGTTAGGCGAGGGCTCATAGGAGTGTGGTGGAGACGATGGAGCATGCGGCTTTGTGGCTGTGTGAAGACTCTTCGAAATTTGGGAGTCTGGCCCTTGGGTAGAGTGGCACGTGCATTGGTGGGTGGGGAGGATTTGCGAGTGTGAGCGCCCTAAATCAGAGTCAGTTGACAACCGAATCAACGGGTCAAAATTCACATGGATTTTTGGGTGGCCAGAATCTGTATTGTGTCCCATTTATAGGGATCCATATTTTCACAAAAAGTAGGTAGAGTCTCCTTTGTTCAGGGATCTCTACCCAACATACAACCTATACAACTGTATAATCATAACCCATCCAGGGTTTCAATAGAAGTAGTATTGACCCCACGGGGGTCCATCATCCATCCCGATATATCTGTCGCTTCTTTAGGGCCGAATTCATTCAGCGTTTAAATATAAAATATGAAAATAAAGCGACAATTACGGTCGGTAAGAGTCGATCCTTAGTCATACTACCATAATTACATGCAGACTATCTAGACAATAATCCCGAAAAGAATTTAATTACAATTCTTTTTAGCCAAAATACTTTTTCTGGCGTGTCAAGGCCACATGTTTGCCTTCTTCACAATTACGACCTCGTCGGGAGCGTTGTCTCCTATGACTTCCTCTATACTGAAAGGGGGTCCGCGATGGGTGAGGAATGCTGATAGTGATAATCTCCTCTGAGGGTTACTCCCCACCTAAGTGTTCATACGATGATCAAAACAACCCATACACATCCAGTGAAAATGTACACATGAATGTCGTATGTCATGCATGGAATATCTTCATGCCCACGTATCGAGGTACTCACCGACTCCCTCACACATGCTATGCCAAGTGTGATACTTGAGTCACTATTAGTACCCGATGACACACACATATGTCTCCCGAGGCCCATACCCAGGCTCAACGATTGCCCAATGCAAGTGCGATGGGCAGCTAATCTCGAGTCGATCAGGCTCTATCACCTGACTTGAAGTCTATGCCAGTAACCATGACCGTGTGTCTTTTTTGGGAAACATAACTTTTCGGCTCACACCACGGGTCTCTCACACCCATACAGAACTTTTCGAATCACACTGCGGGTCTCTTACACCCATGTTCCAGGCTTTTCACTTAAGGGGGTTAACGGTCCCCTTCTTGCTCCGCCCAACACACATTATTTATATTTCTTTTTATGTTTTAAACGGTGGGACATTTATTGGACGTCGTCCAAGTGCGAGCTCGCTACCCGTTCATGGCTGATGATGAGATGGAACATACCAGCACACACACCCAATGTCGCGTGTCCCTATGCATATGAAATACAGATATGTCATTTCATACTATGTCATGCTACATGCATAATACTACATGCAACATTTATAAATTTCGGATAATTATATTTCCTACATATAATTTCCATTTATCACAACTTCCATGTTAATACATCATGACACATATTAACATGAATTTTACCTAACAACATATTATTTATTTTCAACAATAACACACAAAATGGCCCAAATCTAGGACCATAAAAACGGGCACCTTTAGTCCCTTCATGGTTGAATCATAAATTCTTTATTGATACCGAAACACACCATAAAACCTGAAGACAACCGTCTCGGGATTAAAACCAAAACCGAACCCAGTCCGAGACTACGAAAATACTCCTAAACATTCAGTCAGTATCAGAAACGATCCGAAAATTCAGCAGGCCTTTATGCAACGATCCAAGAAAATTCAGCCGGTTGTTTGAACAGTCTAAAAAATTCTTAAAAATTCCTACACTCAGTCCCAAGCCATTAAATGGCCTTAAGGCTAAAAATAACCCAAGTAGGAAATTCCCTACCTCGTGGGAGTTGTGAAACTCCATGATTTGAGCCACTGCAGCGTAGCTCTCGATGCGTGGATCGATTTTTCCTCTTGCTCTGACAAAACTGCGATTACGATTTAGTAGATCTTGAAGAAGTTTTCTCTCTCTACCCCTCTCTTCTCTCTCTCGCTCTTTCTACAAACCCTTTTTCCCGTCTCCTTTTTTTTTTTTTCCTTTTTGACTTTTTTTTCTTTTTATCTTTTTTTTTATACATGGTGCAATGTCCATATCTCATTCAGGTCCATTTCTGCCCCGAAAAAATTTATTTCTTTTCAGTTCAATTTAGTTTAAATGAACTTAGCTCAAGTCATTTCCTGACTTCCGAGATTTTCGTAAAAATCTCGTCCTTAAGCAACTTATCCTTGAAAATTGTAAAAAAAATCCGATTGTCTGAATTAATGAATTTTTTAAGGTCACTAGATTTGTGAGGCAATTTATGACATCAGGTTTAAGTAAATCCTAGATCTAGAGAGAATTTTTCTAGGCTTCCTTGAACCATTCTGCCAATTTATTATTATTATTATTATTATTATATTTTACCATTTTTGAAAATGTCTAATTTTCTCGGGTTTTACATTCTTCCTCCCTTAATAGAATTTCGTCCCCGAAATTCACACATACTAGCACACATAAACACATGCATATGCAGTAATATTCTAATGCCAAATATTAGAGCATGCACCTTCGTCCTTAGATAGGAAAGGATAGGTGGCCCGCATCGTGTCCTCGCGTTCCCAAGTTGTCTCCTCCACTCCTCGGTGTTGCCACAACACTTTCACTAGCCTCACGGTCTTGTGTGTAAAGGCTTGATCCAGTTATCCAGAGATCTGGCTGGTCATCCTCGAAGGTCCCATGCGTATCATGATAACCACGCGATCCACTACATGAGTTGGATGCGGGTATCTTACCGGCGTGGAGACGTGGAACACGTCATGGACACCTGATAAACTCGGTGGTAGCACCAACCAATATGCAACTGTGTCCACCCTCTCGAGTACCTTGAAGGGCCCAATATGTTGGGCATGGTGCCCTAAAAGCATGTAATTTGTATTGCTTCATGAAAACAATTTTATATATTTGATTGCTTCCCTCAAGAAGGGTTTGGATTCCATATCTGTAGGACATGTTCCCAGCCACCTATCTTAATGGGCCTCCAAGCCATAAGTATTGGACCTGTCTTAGGATAGGCCAGTAACACATGAATCGAAAATTTATTGAAATAGACAGGTCCATGGCTACTTTCGGGATTAAGATCAATCGCATATGATCATCTAGTGACACGGTTTAAACTCTCGATTGTAGCGGTATATTATTTAAGAGTTTAATCCATGCAGTCATAATCTATGTCCAGTTACATAAAGCAACTCCATTTTAATGTCATATGATAATCGGTCAGATTACGCATTCTTAATGTTCGATTGATAGTACTAATAGTATTATAGATCAAAGATCCCTACTTTGATTTACTACAGACCAGTTTAGTTTATTATCTATAATCTTGATCATCTCATATATAACTGTTATATACTAAGATTATAGTTACATTAATAAACTTGGGATTTTATGATATTTACTAAATTATACAACACATGTATAAGGTTCCCTTAAGTGTTAATTCTGGAACTGAATAGTTTGAGCGCTCTAATTTATAATAGGTTTATAAATTAACTGTTCACTAGTGAATTAATGGAACTTAAGGATAAAGATATCACTAGAGGGGTAAACGGTGAATTTCACTGGCTACAATGATGGACCCGATTTTGGAGGATTGAATTGCATGTAATGATTATATCAATGGATTGCTTGGTATCACTCGTAAATTATTACGTAATTCTGAGAGTTCGAGTTTAGATTTTTAGTGGAATATCTTTTTGGAACCTTCAATAAATTAGATTAATTGATTAAAGAGTTTAATTAATTTATCAAAATTTGTAGAGCTTGGGATCTGAGTCCATAGGTCCCTCGGCGCCTACGTAAACCTTTGTACAAGATTAAATTAACAAAGAAATCCCTTGGAGGGCATAGTTGTAAAAGAAATTGTTTCATAGCAACTATGTAGTAATTATTGGATAATTAAATGTTAATTAATTAATTATTGAATTAATTAATTAATAGTAATTACTATATGGATGAAACGGTTAATTTGAGAAATTAATAACATTAATTAATTATTATTAATTAATTAATAGTAAATACTATGGATGAAGCGGTTAATTTGAAATTAATTCTATTTATTTTGGTCATTTTGAATTAATTTTAATTCAATATTTAAATATGCCACTTGATCGATGGTTGAGATCAATTTAGGCATATTATAAATAGAGGCAAAACCCTAGGTTTCATGAGGTGATAAAAAATTAGAGAAAAAAAGGGAGAAAGAGTTTCACTTTTTTGCCTCCATCTAACCCTCTTGATCTCATGTGTTGAGAATATCAAGAGTTCTAAAAACAAAACTTTTGTTAATCTGTACGCCCACATGTACCCTGTTGTGAAGAGGAATGACTTGGAAGATTGTGGAAGCAAGAAAAAACTCCTTAATTTGATTGAGGTAATTCTTCTTTATTGTTTGTTGATTAATATGCATATACCATAGGATCGTAAAAAGAGTTTTTATTAATTTTTAAAATTTACTAGACCAAAATCTTCCGCTGCAAACTTTATTTTGAACTTTAAAAACCTATCATTTGGTATCAGAGTGGTCTATGTGTATATGCATATTAATGTGTATGTGGGCATTCTTAGGCATCACCTTCAAGAAGATGTGATCACCCACCTCAAACTCTAGAGGTTGACGTCGTCTGTCGGCGTAGCTCTTCTGTTGGCTTTAAGCTGTAAGAAGATGCTTCTGTATCAAACCCACCTTCTCCTAGGTGTCTCTAATTAGATCCGAACCAGTGATGGAACTCTCTCCCACCTTTGTTCAACAAATTGGGGATCAACATGGCCTCCCATATAAACCCTCATAGGGTGCCATCTGTATACTCGCCTGATAACTGTTGTTGTAGGCGAATTCCACTAAGGGTAAGTGCTCCTCCCAACTACCCTTAAGATTTAGGACGCATGCTCGCAACATGTCCTCTAAAACTCGTATGGTCATCTCCGACTGACCATCAGTCTATGGATAAAAAAAACGGTGCTCATCATCCACTGCGTCCCCATGGCCTTCTGGAAACTCTTCCAAAAGTGTGTAGTAAGTAATGCGGGATCCATCCTCATAAATACACTCGGAAGAATTCTTAGTGTGAAGGTCATCATGCTTGCCTAGAAAGTGTGCCGATTTGATGGTAGGTCCACTATAACTCATACCGAATCATGTCTCCGTTGTGTCCGTGGCAAGTGGGTCACAAAAATCCATCGTGATATGCTCCCATTTCCACTCTACTACCTCCAAAGTTGGAGTAGCCCTACTAGCTTCTAATGCTCAGCATTTACCTGCTGACACGTGAGACACCATCGAATAAAATCTCTAACGTGTTGCTTCATCCCTCTCTAATAATACTGGCGACGAAGATCTCGGTACATCTTTGTGCCACCTAGATGCATAGCAAAACGAGAGTAGTGAACTCCCTGAGGATCTCATCTCTCAAGTCGGTCAGCTGGTGTAACGCCCCAAAGATACCCTAGAATTTTTATAATAATTTTATTATATATTTCGGGTATGAATTGAGCCAAACTTGGGTTTTTCTAGGAAAACTGATAAATTGTGAAATGTGAAATGAATATATGAACATATGATTAAATGTGATATGATAAAATGAGAAATTGATTGAACTCGGAAATGAACCCAAGTGTAAAGGGCAAATTTGGAAATTGAAAAAAAATAAGGACCTAAGGGTCTAATGAAAATGGACTTAAATGCCAAACAAAATTAAATGAGAAAAGAAAGTAAATTGAAGTGCTAAAATGAGAAAAATGAGAAATGAAATAATGAGAAAAGACAAACAAGGCTTAAGGAGGAAAATGAGGACCTAAGGGTCATTTGAGACTAAGTTATATGTCTAAGTGTGATTATTGAGATTTGAAGTGCAAATAGAGGAAGTATATGGGCTATAAAGCATTTTGGGAGAAACTTAAGTCAAAAGAATGCATTTTTGTGGCCAAACAAGGCCTTATGAAGAATAAGTGATATAAGACCACACTTGGTCTAAGAATGCCTACTT
Source organism: Tetrastigma voinierianum (assembly GCA_016808115.1). NCBI lineage: Eukaryota > Viridiplantae > Streptophyta > Magnoliopsida > Vitales > Vitaceae > Tetrastigma > Tetrastigma voinierianum. Next base: position 52,129 of record JAEQBH010000131.1, on the reverse strand, counting down.
ATTGCAAAAACGTCAGAGAGCTTGAGATAGGAGAAAGGGAGAAGAGAGTTAGGCGAGGAAGGATCCAGGCTTTGGGTGGGATTGTTTCCCATTTCTTGCTTCTAAGAGATCAAGCAACCGACAAGAGAATATTTGAAGAGATTGAAGGTAAGAAATCAAACCCTAGCTTTCCTCTTTGTGGTTTTTGGTTTTTGGGGGAAAAGCCCTAACTTGGGAAAAAAAGGTTTATATTGATTCTAACCCACTTTTGGAGTTGTTTAAGTTGGATTCCATGGTGGGTTAAGATATACATGAGTTTAGAGGAAGTTATTTGAGTTTTTATGGGTGAGAAATGGAAAAATCTGCCGTTGCAGGCGGAGACCCGCATATTGGTGCCGGTATTGAAAGTGGGTGCCGGTACCCATGGGATGGGAAAGTGAATGCAGAGTGCTTAGATCAAAGTGAATCTGGATTCCGTTCTGACGGTGAAGGACTAGTATCGGTCTGGAGTTAAAGTGGTACCCGTCTTGTGTTCCTAGCAACCCTATTTTTGCATACTTTGTACTGTTAAGTTCAGTATTCATACACCGATTATTTAGGAACCCTAATAAAGGATTAATGGGGGTTCAAATAAGAATGAAACTAAGTGAAAAATTCACCATACCTCGCGCCTCGGTGAGGTCGCTTGCCTCGCGAGTTAAAGTCTTAATTAGACTTGATTAATCTTAACCCCAGCTTAGATTAACAAAGATTAATTGTCATTCACTAAAAATGTATAATAATTGTTTATCCACTAAGAGTGACGTAATTGTTATTGACTAGGGATGGGTGAGGATCACCTAACCTAGGACCGAGATCGAAGTGAAGGAAAAGAAAGCCGACATCTTACGTTAGTTCTTCGGACCTCTATTCCGATTCAAGTATTGTTAGTTCTTTATTCACTAAAATTATATCCTTGAAATGATATTACGAAAGTGCATATGGATTTGAAAATGTGATATTTGAAATGTTTGACAATTAATTGCATATGAGTGATTAATCGAATTGTAAACGAATTGGTCATTCTTGACATCTTAAATTGAATCGATATACCGAACAACCAACATGGCGGGATGCACCAATTGACATCTGTCATGAAGGCAACCGAAATTGTTCAATGTCCCACATAATGGGATGCACCAATCGGCATCCTTCATGATAGTGTATGGCATTGTTAAAATGTCCCCCTTGGCGGGATGCACCAATCGGCATTCGTTATGATGGCGTATGACATTTTTAAATGACCACTTGGCGGGATGCACCAATCAGCATTTGTCATGATAGGAGATCGAAATTGTTAAATGTGTAAGCACATTACATAATGACAAAAAGGACGGGGTTCACTAAACGGAATCCGTCATGATTGCGAATTGTATAGACAAAGTGAAAATAGAAACTTTGATGAGTGAAAATGAGATTTGTAAACTAAACACATCTTTAAGAGTGTATGTTTGAATCTCATGACTTGAATTGTTGAATGATTTGTTGCCTATGAAAAGACATATTTATAAATGATAAATGAGCGAAATGATTGATAGTATGTGAAAATGAATAAGCATGAGAATATTACTTACATTGATCGCTGAGATGAAGCGAAATATGGTTAATATAAAAGCATGTCTTATATTAAATGAATTTGAGATAGAGGCAAGTATAGAACCACTAAGCATGAAAATGCTTGAGTGTGTAGTTGTCTATCTTGCAGTGTCGAGTAAGCAAGAAGAAGGCCAAGATCAAGAGCGTGAGTCATAGAAAGTTAACGGCGATATAAGTATATACCCCGTCATATGCATATCATTTCTTTTGAACATATGATATTTTGTGAACAAAAGAGTTAATCTTTGAAATAGTGTTTTGTATATCATTTTGTAAAGGCATGGTACACCATTTTGTAAACGTATTGTATAAAATTAAATGTTTATAGAGCCTTTACCATTTGGCTTGACTTAGCGTAATTGAAAACTTTAAAATGAAATGACATAAATAAAATGTTTTGATAAGATAAATGAAAACGGTCAGAGTAAACCGGGCTTCGGTTCGGATCCACCATTCGGGTTAGGCCACGGATTTGGGTCACGGCGTTTAAAAAAAAAACAACAAATAAATAAAAAGTGAATAAAAAGAATTAAACGAGCATCTCGGGCAGGTTCGATTCACGATCGGAACGGCGGGCCAGGAAGGGTGCTACAAGCGGGAACCCTGACTTGTCCCATATATCGAAAGTTACCATTTGTGTGGATGGCCGGGCGCTAACCCGCTCGTACGACAATACTCGATCCTTGATGGACGATATCTCTGCGTCCTGTCCTTGGGACTCAATCACCCTACTCAGTAGAATTGGTGTATTCGCAACTCACTAGCGCTCCTAAGCACGATCCATGTAGCCTTAAGCGCTCCCACATTCTCGAGCATCTGTCACTCCAGGGAAGCAACACTAGCCAGTACTCCCTGTGACTCCCGACTGAGCGCATCAGCAACTACATTTGCCTTACTAGGATGGTAATGCAAAGTGAAGTCATAGTCCTCTAGATACTCCATCATTTGCGTTGCCGCCTCATGTTGATCCAGGATTATTAATGAAGATATACCTCGGACTCTTGTGGTTTTGAAAATTCTCAAATTATACCATACTAGATGGTGCCAAATCTTTAAGGCAAAGACTATGGTCGACAACTCGGATCATGTGTAGGAGTAAATTTATCATGATTCTTCTTTAACCACAGAACCCATAAGTGCAACTCTCTCGAGTTTGCATCAAGACACATCGGTCAGTCCACCGAGGCATCACATTACATCGTGTACCTCTGTCCTTGTTTTCGGGATTCTCGAATAGATGTAGTAAGCCTCCTTTTCAATTCTGGAATGCCTTCTCCTCGAGGTCATTCCACTCAGATTTTGACCTCTTTCCTAGTAAAGCAGACAGGCGCTCGAGGTGAAGTGCTCGATCCAATAAAACCCTTGTCCGACAATTCCTGTAGTTGGACCTTGAGTTCTTACAGCTCAGCAGGGTGCCTCTATGAGGAGTCATAGAAATGGGCAGCGTACCAGGGTGTAACTCAATGATAAAGTCCACATCCTATGCGGAGTAAGCCCGATGGCTCGTCAGGAAGGAACTGTCCCTCATGCTCGCAAACCACGAGTGGAGCTCCGTCTGTCTCCCCTCATCACGTAGGAGTGGGCTTGCTTCTTGACCCATTGCTTGTCCATCCATTAAAGATGGTGCATGAGTACAGGGTAAGCATCATGCTTCTCCTCTAAAAATGCAACACAATAACGTCCACGTATTGTGAAGGCGGTAACCCACCTCACGATCACAATCAACGGCGACTCTATGGGCGTTAACCGGTCCATCCTAAGGATGACATCGAACTCGGAAGTATGTCCATGACCCTCGAGTCCACATTGAGTAGAATCCACGAGATCTCTTACTCATAATCAGGCATATCGATAGACACTCACCCTAGTTCCTAGGGGATAATTCACATACAATGGTTATTACAAGGTTTCAACCTCTAAGCCTAAACTTTTCTCACATTATCGACTAATAGAAACATGAATCGATGCACTAAATTTAAACAACACTCTTATCGAGAAGTGTGAGGCCAAACATGTATATCAAGCGATATGCAAGCTCGATCCTAGCGGTACCCGCAAGCGTAGACACGCTCTAAGTCCACACAGTCTAGGCTTGAAATCTTGGCCTCGACCAGGCCACGACCTCTGCAGCTTTATCTGCACTTGAGCGCCTATCACGGCTCTCTAAGACTAATCTTTGGTTCCTGCGCACTAGGGTGAGAAGGTACAAACTGTCCAACGTATTGGGATGCGTTGTCCCACGAACCTTGGGATCTTGCGCTGAGAGCGATCAGCCTCGTATGTCTGGTGATGGCGAAATAACATATCATCTATCTTGGCTAGGTAGAAGCCCTGGTCTGGCCTTGATAGCCACAGCCCTATCCCTGAAATCTTCAGGGAGTAGAAGTCTTCTGCTTATTTCTCAAACTAGAAGAAGGCTGATCCTTCTTCCTCTTGCCACTAACACCAGTATCTCATATGCTCTGTGCATCTTCTACTTCTCTTTTAATGGCCAAGGTTGTCTTGACCATTGAGTCCTCTCCTCCCATGTATGTCAGAGGATGATTGTGCACAGGAAACCCCTGGAGGTTAATGGAATCCCTCACGGCCCATAGTTGCACTAGTCCAATGCAATGGTATGACCCGCAAGCAGCTCACACGCACAATGATGGTAAGCTACTTGGCGCTTAGGTATCCTTTCAGTAATCCCAGAAACAATGACTTGCCACCATCGGGTATCCTCCTCCTTGGAAGGCCGGAGGATCATGTGCCTCGAACCTCTGGAGGTTACTTGACCCCCCTTGGTTCCCAATTGCACTAACTTGTGCGATGGTGGCAGCAACAACACCTGCTTGCATAAGGGTAGTAGTCGTAGCAACAACAGCCTCTATGAAGGTCTATTAGTCTAAAGCCGATGGTCGTGGGTTATTACTACACTAACCGCCCCGGTGTCCTCGTCCTCTGCTAGCCATCTACACGTGTCAGATAGCAATAGAGTTCTCAAATTTCTATCTCGGTGTACCTATAGATGTGCGTGCCAACCAGCAGCCAGACTTTAACTTCATGAACTATCTTAGTTCGTCCTTTTTCCTTAGTGGTGCATAATGCCAAACACTAATACCCATTAGTTCCCTAACTATCATGTTCATTTTGTTTTCCGAACCCCTAAGGTTATGTTTTATAACCCTAGTGTTCCAAATACAATCTACCATGTATATTATTCACACAAATCACAACATATATCACATAGCATGTTAAGCACAAAACATGACACCTGATAGTGCATGATCTAGACCAGTACCCATTGGCCCTCGGTACTCGTGTACCTGGGCTACTTGATACCTAGGTAGGGCAGGCTAGCATCAAGACCATACTTGTGGATACCCACATTCGAGTTCCCTATGTAATCGTTTACCTAAGCTCTAATACCAAGTTGTGACACCCAAAATCCGGGGGTCCTGTTGACAACCTGTGACATTGCCGAAAGATTTTGTGTTCTGAGAAAGACCTGATGCCACCTGTGTATCTGTTTTTGGGATCTGTGCAGCAAAAAAGGGCAGAGTCTCCTTTGTTCGAGGAGCTCTACCTAACATACAACCTGTATAAACAGTATAATAATAACCCATCTAGGGTTTCAACATAAGTAATATTGACCCCATAGGATCAAAACTAAATCATATCCCAGCCACATATCCCTTTTACCATGACCTATTCGTTCACATTTAAATCACAAAATGAAAATAAGCGCTTAATTAGTCCAGTAGAGTTCGATCATGGCCTCTTACCATAATTACATACATTATCTGAATGATAATCTGAAAATTAATTCTGATTCTTTTTACATAAAAATACTTTTTACAAAAGTATTGTCAAAGGCCCTTATTGGCCTTCTTCACAATCACGGCCTCGTCGGGCGATGTCTCCCATAAAACTTCACATTACTTGAAAGGGACCCAGCTATGGGTGAGCAATGCTCAGTAGTGATAATCTCCTACAAGGGTTACTCCCCACCTAAGTTCTCATACAATGATCAAAACAACCCATACACATCCAAGTGAAAATGTCTACATGAATGTCTTCATGCCCATATCTCGAGTCACTCACCAACTCCCTCACACATGCCTATGCCAAGTGTGACAACCGTCACTAGTAGTACCAATGACACACGTATCTGGGGCCCTTGCGAGGCTCCGCCGAGTACTGATACAGAGTGCGATGGAGCCTTCAATCGAGTTAATCAGGCTCCTATCACACAACTCAAAGTCTATGTGATAACCCTGACCGTGTGTCTTCTTTGGGTAACAGAACTTTTCAGCTCACACCGCGGGTCTCTTACACCATACGGAACTTTTCGGATCACACCGCAGGTCTCTTACACCCATGTTCCAGGCTTTTCACCTGAAGGGGTTAACGGTCCCCTTCTTGCTTCGCTCAACACACATTATTTATATTTCTTTTTATGTTTTAAAGCATGAGACATTTATTGGACGTCGTCCAAAGTACGAGCTCACTACCTATTCATCAACACTGATGATGGATGATCATACCCATGCACACACACCCAATATGCTGATGTCCCTGTGCATATGAAATGCAAATATGCCATTTCATGCTATGTCATGCTACATGCATAATAAGAGCTACATGCAACATTTATAAATTTCGAATAATTATATTTCCTACATATAATTTCCATTTATCATAACTTCCATGTTAATACATCACGCAAGCACATATTAACATGAATTTTACACACAACAGCATATTATTTATTTTTTCAACAATAGCACACAAAATGGCCCAAATCTCGGACCCACATAAAACAAGGCACCTCTTGGTCCCTTCATGGTTCGTCATAGGAATTCTTGTGATACCAAAACGCACCAAAACCAAAAGACATCAATCCAGGAATTGAAAACCAAACTGAACCCGATCAGAAATGGCAGAAAACAATCCAGAAAATTATTTCCCGATCTGTTTGAAAATAGTCCTAAAAATTAAGATTGGATTGTCCGAAAACAGTCTTGAAAATTCAGCCTGGACTGTTCGAAAACAGTCCAAAAAATTCCTAAAAATTCCTACACTCAGTCCCAAAAATTTGGGATTGAAATTTACGGCCTCTCACGGCCTCTAAGAAAACCTCAAGCCATTAAATGACCTTTAGGCTAAAAATAACCCAAGTAGGAAAATTCCCTACCTCGTGGAGTTTGACGAAACTCCATGATTTTGATACCCACGCATAGCTCTCGATGCGTGGACTGATTTTTCCTCTTGCTCCGACGAAAATCTACGGTCCGATTTCCATAGATCTTAGAGAAAAGTTTCTCTCTCTCCCTCTCTCTCTTTCTACGAACCCTTTTTCCCGTCTCCTTTTTTTTTTTTCCTTTTTGACTTTGTTTTTTTTTTCATTTTATCTTTTTTTTATACATGGCGCAATGTCCATATCTCATTCGGGTCCATTTCTACCTCGAAAAAATTTATTTCTTTTCAGTCCAATTTAGTTTAAATGAACTTAGCTCAAGTCAATTCCCGACTTTTGACATTTTCATAAAAATCTCGTCCATGGGGTCATTGACAACTTATCACCCAGAAAATCGTAAAATCATTCCAATTGTCTCAGAATTCGATGAAATTTTTTGATCCAAGGATTTCGAGGAAAAGGAATTTGTATTGTAATCCAGTTTCGTCATCAGAGATACAGAATTTTCTAGACTTCCACTGAACAATTATGGCAATTTATTATTATATTATTATCATTTCCATTTTGAAATTTCTAATTTCCCGGGTTTACATGCGGGCATGGAGGGCAGTCCTTATTGTCATGCACGCGCACCTTTGTAGGAGAGGCGAGGGCGATGGCTTAGGAGGTTGCGATGGGGCTCTGCGGCATCAGCGGGGCGGCGACCTTTGGCGGTAGCCGGTGTGCCTTGAGGAGGAGGGGCCTCGCACGGTGTTGGGATGAAGAGTTGTGCCCTCCACGGGTCTTTGCCATGATTGCAGATTGATAGAAGAGGGCTTCGCAGGCACAGATGGCTTTCGCAGGGGAGATGGTCTTCTATTTATAGAGGATGGAATGTGAAGGGTTTGAGGAGGCGGATGGAATGTGAAGGGTTTGAAGAGGTGGTAGATAAAAAACGGTGGAGGATGGAATGTGAAGGGAACTAGGGGGGATCAATGAATGTAACTGTAGGGTTGCGGGACCTCGGAGAAGCGAGGGGGTGCACGCGGAAATCAAATCGGGTTGAGGGTTGAATTCGCAGCCCTTGCGAAAAAATCCCCTACGAAATAACCTAATATGTGAAATGCTCTTGAAATTTCGCGGTGCAAGAGTATTTGCGAGAATAGTGATTTTTCCTTCGAGCTACTAGCCTCCCTACTTAAAAATAATAATTAACATAACCTTGCAAAACAAACACATGAAATTCATACAAATTGCAAGAAAATGAAAAATAAGCTACAATTAAGATTAAATTAAGGAGCAGTAGAATTAAAGGAAAATTTTTAATAAAGCAAAGAAAAAGAAAATAATAAAATAAAATAAAAGATTAAAAAAAGAAAAGAAATGAACTCTGCAATCTCGGGGAGACTAGGTCCATCCAAACCCATTCTTCAAGTGTTTGAGGCTGAGGAGGTGAGCTCCTCCGCTTGTATGCAGTCCAAAGGAGTTAAGCCACGGCTTGAAGGTAGCCATTCACTTTGAAAGTTTGGAACTCATTTGAAATTTGAGAGGGTTCACGCTCTCCATTGGGATAAACTTAATGAATGGGTGAAAGGACCCGATCTACTGGACTTTAGTTTCTTAGGAAAGATATGAAGTTTGGAATCATAGAGCAAGACTTTATTTCCTTTTTGGAAATGTTTTCTAATATCATTTGGTCATTCCAATTCTTAGATCTTTCTTTGGCAATTTTGGAGTTCAGGTAAGCATCATTCCTTACTCCTCTAATTCATTGAGGTCAAGAAACCTCTTTATGCCGACTTTTACCAAATCCATGTTGAGCTTTTTAATTGCCCACCATGCCTTGTATTCAATTTCCACAGGAAGATGGCATGCTTTTCCATAGACTAGCCGATATGGGGACATCCCAAGAATGGTCTTTAAAACTGTTATGTATGCCCACAATTAGTCTAGCAGCTGATGGACTAATCTTTTCTATTTGAATTCACCACCTTCACGAAGATGGTCTTAATCTCCCTATTAGCTAGCTCAACCTGTCTATTGGTTTGAGGATGGTAAGGAGTGGCCACTTTGTGTTTCACCCTATATTTAGCTAGGAGGGTTTTAAAGGGTTTGTTGCAAAAATGGGTACCTCCATCATTAATTATAGCCTTGGGGACTCCAAATCTAGAGAAGACATTCTCCTTTAAAAATTTCAGCACCACCCTATGATCATTTGTTTTACAAGGGATTGCCTTAATCCACTTAGAAACATAGTCCACCCCTACCAAGATGTACAAATAACTGAAAGATGTAGGGAATGGCCCCATGACGTCAATGCCCCAAACATCAAATATGTCTATCACTAAAATTAGGTTCAAGGGCATCATGTTACGACAAGTAAGCTTCTCGAGTCTTTAGCATCGATCACAAGTTCGGCACATGGCATGAGCATCTTTGAAAAGGGATGGCTAGTAAAAACTAGATTGTAGGATCCTTTTGTGAAGCAAAATGACCTCCACAGGCATTTTCATGGTAGTGGTTGAGAATCCCCTGTTGTTCCTCTTTAGGCACACACCTTATGATGATTTGTTACGCCGCGATATTTGAACAAAATGGTTCCTCTGATAATAGGAATGAATCTTGGCGAAGAAGTATTTCTTGTCATGTGCTTTCCAATCAATTGAAGTCTCCCTTATGGCTAAATAATTAGCAATATGAGCATACCAGGGAGAATTCTCTACAAGCAGCAGAGACTCCTTAAGGAATTCATCATTAATGGGAGGATTGTGGGAGTCATGAGCTATGGTCAGTCTAGAGAGGTGATCATTCTCTACCCCCTTCTTGTCTTTGATTTGGAGATTAAATTCTTGAAACAGGAGAACCCACAGTAAACACTTACCTTAACATCTTGTTTAGTTAACATGTACTTCTAAGCTTATAGTAGTGCAGCAAAATAACAATGAATGACCCTTACAGTATGCTTTAGATTTATCTAAGGCATAGACTATTGCTAAGTAAATTTCCTTTTTACGTGGTTGTGTAATTTCTACATTGCTTCATTGAGTCTTGTAGCATAATATACCACGTAGGGTTTTCCATCTTCTCACCTTGGCTAATGGAAAATCACTTGTCTTGTCACTTCAAGGGTAGTTGCAGGTTGGGCACTCCTTATAAGGTGCGGTAGTTAGGTGTGATTTGGGCTCCTGAAGCTCTTTTGGCACCTTCATCCTAAACAAATTTAATCCTTGACCTTGACTCCTGAGAGGGGTTTGTAATTTTTGAAAAATGCTAATGAACCTCCTGGCGAAAACTGTGTGAGGAATTTTCTTATGACATTTGTGGAGGTGGTAGCTTAGGAAATAAGCTCAACCTTGGCTATCAACCTCAATTCCCTTCTTTGGAATGCTGTCCAAGGACAATTCCTTGTTACCATAAGTATTTCTCTAGTTAAGCATAAGTTTTCTCAATGTCTATTTAGAGCAGTCTTAAGGTTGACGTACACTCCTCAAGTACTCAATATATGGTGATATCATCCATGTACACTTCCATAATGCGTTCCACCATATCACTGAAAATACTAAGCATACACCTTTGGAAAGTGGCAGGTGCATTGTACAGGCCAAAAGGCTTGCTTTGTAGGCACATAAGTTCGAAAGACAGAGTGAAGGTGGTCTTTTCTGAAGTTCTCCTGACATTCGATTTGTCTCCAGGTAGCCATCGAAAACAATAAAATGGGTGCTCGAAAACTCTCTCCAGAAGTTGACCAATGAATGGCAAGGGAAAATGGTCCTTCCTTGTCACTGCATTTAGTCTCATGTAATCTATAGATACTCTCCAACTTGTGGTAAGGCGTGTAGGCATATCTTCTCCCTTCTGGGTCGCACAATAGTCTTGGAGCTTTTTAGATACAACTTGGACCAGACTCACCCTGAGGATTGCGAAAATGGGGTGAATAATCAATAGGCCTATAGCATGCATTTAGAACTTAAGCCTGCGTGCTTAATGGCGTTTGAGTGATTGTGTTTTTGTGTACATGCAAGTAGAAGTGCAAAGTGCCTATTCTGCGCAAGTATAAGCTTATCAAGTAATAAAGTGTACCAAAGTATGGATATTGATCCACAGGGAAAACCCTAATCGTAATATGCTAAGTACCAAAATTACAATACTCCTTTAATATTCAACCTAGCAATTGTGATGGCTAAGTGGAACTAAAAGTAAATTAAGCAATTACTAAAGTAATTGTTTGTTTAGATGTAAAATTGATCAAGGATGCAAAAAGGTTAGGGTTTTGGTGTTGTTGGACAATCCTACTATGTAATGCTGCGATCCCATTCCATTATCTGTCTCATGTTTCCAAGGCGGCTCTTGTCTAATGTAATTAAGGCTTTTCTCAAGGTCATTTAACCTCCTTTATCATGGTTTCTTATCGTAGCTTATTGACATTAAAGGTGCATAGAGTACAAGAAGAACTCCTAAACCTCCTAATAATTGATAATCCTATATTACAAGTTTATTAGGTTAACCCAACTATGTCTAGTACTTCCATTCACTTCCTCAGATCTTACAAAGAACCTCCCATATTAGAATGATTAGAAATCAATGTATGATTTCATCTAGCATGATTTAATGTAAAACGAGCATATAAAAGGTAATGGAATTATGAAACAAAACTGACATAAATATTAATGTCCAATCTAAACACCCTAAACCTTGAAATTAGAACCTCATTATGTTTATGTTCTAATAAAAATAAAAAGCAAGACATAAGAATGGAATAGAAAACTTATTATTGAGAATGATGATCTCACGGTTCTTCAAGTCTCTCTGAGTTGGTTTCAAGTCTTCTTTCCTTTGTTCCAAGCTCCAATTCTCAAAGCCTAGCTCTGTAGTGTTGAACCCCTTGGAATGAATTCTCCCATTCCTTTTATAGCCTCTCGAGAGATAGGTTGTTGAGACTTTCCTTGTCTTCCGGCGTTGGGACGTCGCGCATAGAGCGATCAGCGACATTGCTTGTTTGCGACGTTGGGTTACTTTAAATCACTCTTCTCGAAGCCTCTTGAGGCTCCATTTCTTATTTCACCGTGTTTCTCCTACAAAACCAAATAAAACAAATATTAGAAAAGTAATCAAAAACACGACTATATATATGAAAGCGATCCCAATCTTGCTACAAATCAGGGTTTGTAATAGTGTTTTTGGGCACTCCTCCCCCAAACTTAGCTTCTTGCTTTTCACGAAGCAAGAAAGCAGAACTCTGAACAGGCCTTACAGGATAATAACATACTAAGCTTAACGATCACGGGTGATTAACATGTTGTAAGATGAGGATCAAAATAGACAAACTCACAAATCTTGTCCCTTTGTTCAAATTTTAGGATCCTTAAGGTTGTTCGACTTTCAAAAGATTCAAACGAATCGGTTTGGTCGTAGTGACTCACCTCTACAGGTTTTTCTGCGGCCTTTCGAAGTCTAAGTGCATTGGATGTATTATCTCTAGCATATAACTCGATTTACGAACCCCGACTTGAATTCAACTTGCCCTGTTGGGAGAGTCTAACTGCCAAGGACAAACGCACCATTTTATTTTCATATTAACTCACATTCATGAAGCAATTCCTGGTGCGTAAGTCTTAGTTGAGTGTTCCTTTAGCGGGGATTAAGTTGGTGACTCTCCACCGATTTGTTAAGGGCACCGAGCATTCCCTCGAACTTCACCTGAACCTTAACTTGAGCCTAAGGCGCCTCCAGTTGTGGGAAACTATCCTCTTTCCCATGTAGCGAGCGATTAAGTCTCGTGGCTCCGTGAGGAGTTGGCTTTAGGGCATTAAGCTACAAAGACCCTCGGACTAATAAAGTTCGATTGAGCCTCGTAAAATTCTATTCACACTTTCTATTTTTTTTTGTATGGACTAGATGTAATCCTCTTTTCTCTGATTGTCTCATCACTTGGGTGTTTAGAAATGCCCAAGGCTCGTTGAACGTTAGTGAGTCGGGTCCGGAACCTAGGCATATCCTGGAGATCACACGTATGAGTGTGTGATAAACTACTCTAGAATCGGTTTTCTTGAATACTTGAGGGGTGACTCACTATGTCATTCCTATCATGGCATATGAATCCAGGCATCTAACGACCTGGATCTTTTCTTGTTACTTGCCTTGTGTATTTTCAAAGTTTGGAGAGGTAAAAAAAGATCCTTGATTGGAAAACATGGCAACACGGACACCTTTACTTAACAAAATCCTAGAACAAAGAAATTACACTTTAAAGACGTCTAATACCTGAGCACAGGCGAAAACTGTAGACGTGCGAACATAACCGCAAACACAAGCATATCTAACCGCAAATAACATAAGCATAAACATGTATAAACAACGAATATAAATATAAACATAAACATAAGCGGAACAGAAAGTAAATGATGCCCAACCCGACCACTTACAACATGATTATAGAGGATGAAGATCTCTGTAACCTTCTAGGTAACATCAAGCGGGATGTCACGAATGATGACAAAATTGAAGCGATACCCATTTCTTGCCACCTCATAAGCGCGTTCATCGTCAGGATGAGATGAGAGGTGATAAAATGGTGCCACACCTTAGGTATATAGGCTAAATGTTTGGCCTTAAAGTGCATGATGTGTCCCTCAGTGTTCAATTTCCTCACCTGCTGTTGTAGAACAGCAGAAGGACTTCGGATAAATTAGGGTGTTCATGCGGCGATCAGCCACCGGGGTTAACACTTCAGGTTGTGATAGCGGTTGATAGACCGCATTGAAGTCACCAACGCACGGACCGTGGACCTTCTTGAGCACATGGGCAGCTGGGTTGGCGTGAGATTCACATACCTGACCATTGTGGTAGTGGTCATGGGGTTGGCGCGATGCACGCTGACCCTTGGCGCAATGGTTTTCAGGAAAAAATCACCGGGATGTTGACGAATTTATTGTGATCGTAGGCCTGAGAAGGTTCTTCATTAGCCCGGCTACTCTTCGAGCTCAGTTTTCTTTTTTTGCTCGACATTAGGCATGGGTTCGGGATCACAATGGGGTGAAAGTAAAGGCGAAAGGACTCTGGCCTTCACCACTAGTGGGATTATGCGAAGCAAAAGAACACGGGGAAGCACCCAGCTCACTCGGGGCCAACCTTGTTTCAAACACGTGTAGTGGGCACAAAGTGGGGTAGGGAGCTTGACACAAACGGTCTAGAAACCTAACCAACCTAGAAGATCTGCGAGCACAAATCACCTAAAAAAATGGGGAGTGTAGTGGAGACGAGCAGAATAGGCCAAAAGTTGGACCATAGGGAGGGTTCAAGGACGAGTGAATTGCAGTGTGTGGGGTGGGATGGGCCTAGGGCTATGGAGGGTTTTAAGGACGCATAATCTGAGTGGTTGGAAGTGGTGGGATCGGAACCTAGCCGGAAAATTTGTAAGCCGGTGAGAGCACCTAAGGTTTTGGAAATGATGGAGAGGAGAAAATGATCATTGTTGGGTTTAAAAATGGGGCAATGTTGCGACATTCGGGCCAACGTCACGATGTTCCCGAGAGTTTATATTGCAACGTCATGACGTTCGGGCCAACATTGCAACGTTACAGAGAAGCTGGATTTTCGACGTTGTGACCAACGTCGCGACGTTCCCGAGAGGTGTATTTTCAATGTCAGGTGATCCAACATCGTGACGTTATGAAGGGTCTATTTCGGCGATCGCGGCGTTGGGATCTGTGTCACGATGTTCTGAAGAAGGATGTTTTCAATGCGACATTAGGCGGCAATCATGTGACGCGTGCGAATACATTTTCAATATTCTGACGTTGAATCCCAGCGTCGTGACCGTTGAGTTCAACATCGTGATGTTCTCGAGACCAACAGTAGGAAATTTTGCAAAAAGTTTCCCCAAGTATGAAAACTCCTACATTAGATCTACTCTCTCAAAGCTTGCACAAGGCTTGTCGTGTTATCTCTCCTTCGCCACGAAAACCTCGGAACCTGCAATACAAATGCAATAAAATTAAAACAAGCAAAAGTAAACCTAGCTAACATAAAATTAGAAAAACTAAAGATCACAAAAATTTAAAGGAAACTAGGTTGCCTCTAAGTAGCGCTTTGTTGTGTGATTAGCTTCGACCAAGAAATGTGTCCGCTAATTGGTGTGACCACCCAGACAAGCTGTGACCTGACAAAAATTTCGTGCTCCCACGCATTTCTTAGGTCGGTTTCAAACTTGTGGTGGAATTATGCTTCTCAAATGGGCCACCCAGACAAATCTTCACTCGCTGCCCATTCACCTTGAATCGACCTCTCTCAGGGTGCATTTGCTCGACACTACCGTAAGGGAAGACTTGAGTGATCACAAACGGTCCAAACCATCTTGACTTTAGTTTTCCCGGGAACAATTTCTGCAATTTTCAATTGAATAGTATTACGAAGGTCCCTTAAGCCAACTCATTATGTAGTAGGTGCTTGCTCGCGCACGCCTTGGTCTTCCTTATAGATTCTTGAACCTGTCGTATCCATTCTCGCTCTAAGTTCATCCAAATTTTATTCAACTCAAGCATCCTCTTTTCGCCATCTCAAATTCATATTAGCATTCTAGCCGCCCAACATGCTTGCGGATCCGCCTCTACAGGTAGGTGGCCTTACCATAGACGCATTCGCACGAGGACATGCCTAATGGGGTCTTGAAAGTCAGGTGATGCCTATAAGCTATCATCGATTTTGTTCCCCTAGTCTTTTCTTGTTACATTAACTGTCTTTTCTAAGATTTTCTTGATCTCCCTGTTCAATACCTCAACTTGCTCATTGCTTTGGGGGTGATATGCAAGTGTCACCTGATGCTTCACCCCATATTTGGCCAGGATTGATGCAAACAGCTTGTTACATAAATGAGAGATTTCATCGTTGATTACCGCTTTAGGAGTCCCGAACCTTGAAAAGATGTTACTCTTGATGAAGCGTAGTACTACTTTGGCATCACAAGTAATGGTTGGAATGGCTTCCACCAATTTGGAGATGTAATCCACTTCCAAAAGTATGTACTTGTGCCCATAGGACGATGGAAACGAACCCATAAAGTCAATGCCCCAGACATCAAAAATTTCTACCTCTAGAATATTTGTCAATGGCATTTCATTTCGCTGCCCACGTTCCCAAATTTTCGACATCGATCATGTGACTTGCAAACAAGTGGGCATTTTTGAATATAGAAGGCCAATAAAAACCTGATTGTAGTACCTTAGCCGTTGTTCTCTGTCAATTGAAACGACCCCCACACTCTAAGGAGTGACAATGTGTCAGTATCTCACCTACTTCACTTTCCCAGACACATTAATAACTGACGGCGCACTATTTGAAGTGATGATCAGTCTTCCTAGAAATAGTGTTTCAATTTCTCTCGCAAAGAATCTCTTCTTTTACGATAAGTGAGGTCGACTGCACACCTAGATAGACACGCTGCGTCAGTAAACGACATTTATGTTTCATCATGTGACAAAGATAACATCTGCTTCATTCGTAACGTGTCATCAATCAAGAAATGATGTTTTTGCATCATGCATGGAGTTTCCAAGCCTCGATGCATGATTGGCTACCATGTTTTAACCCTTCTTATCTCGACCTATCAAATTTCGCAATGTGAGCACTCACGAATAAGTCTAGGTTTTCAAGGCCTTTCTTAGTCATCAAGTATTTGATTGAATGATCTGTGAACACAATAACCTTGTTCCCTATAAGATAAGGTCTGAATTTGTCAAAAGCAAACACAAAAGCTAACAATTCTTTCTCTGTTGTAGCATAATTAAGTTATGCATCATTCAACGTTCGACTGGCATAATAGATGGCATAAAAGACCTTTTCTTTTCTCTGGCCCAAAACAACCCTGCTTCAGCCAGAAGTCGCCAGATCACACATAAGTTCAAATGGAAGGTTCCAATCTGGAGTGACTACTATAGGGGCTGAGGTCAACTTCTTTTTTAGTAACTCAAAAGCATGTAGGCATGGTTCATTGAATTCAAACGACACTCCTTGCATAAGAAGATTAGACAACGGTTTGGAAACTTTAGAGAAATCTTGGATGAACCATTTATAAACCCAGGTGGCCTAGGAAACTCAAGACTTTTACTCGATATGGGAGGAGTGCGCTTCTCTATGATCTCAATCTTGGCTCCTAGCCAACGTCACCCCTTCTTCCGACATGCGATGTCCCAATACTATGCCTTCTCTCACCATAAAGGGCACTTTTTCCAATTTAACACTAAATCAGGTTTCCACCTTCGTACCAACGCTGGGACATGAGGTAGTCATCAAATGTAGATCCAATCACTGAAAAATCATCCATGAAGACTTCAATGGATTTTTCGACCATGTCCGAAAATATTGCCATCATACATCTCTGAAAGGTTCCCGGGGCGTTACACAACCTAAATGGCATTCTCCGGAAGCGACGTGCCATAAGTACACATGAGCGTGGTCTTCTCCGACATTCGGAGCTGTCAGCAGATCCGATTGTATCCCGAAAGAGACCGCCCGCAGCGTATACTCATTCCCGCTAGTCTATCTAACAACCGGGTCAATGAATGGCAAGTGGGAAATAGTCTTTTCCTGATCACTTTGTTCAACCTCCTAGCTAATACAAAATCCTCCAACTCAGAATCGCTCGCCGAGCAATTCGCTTCTCATTTAATACTACCGTAGTCCTCCTTTCGGGCACTACCTGCATGTGGCTTACCCATGAACCGTTAGAGATACGTATATCACTAAGATCTAACCATTTAAGTACCTCCTTCCGAACTACCTCTTCATGGAAGGATTTAAACGCCTCTCTGGGCATCTATTGTTTCCGGTCATTGCCTTCCTCCAAGAATATCTGCGGCATACACATAGATGTCCCATCCCCTTTATATCGTCTGTGGACCATCCAATTTCCTTAATATGTTCCTCCTTAAGGATTCTACCCCTCCTCCTCCTTGTTAGAGTGAGATGAGATGATAACTGAGTGTAGATTCTTCCCCAAGATAAGCATATCTCAAATGACTGGGGAGTTGCTTCTCTTCCACAATAGGAGGCTTCTCAATAGAGGGAGGGTTAGCTCCCAAAGATTTCAAATACTTTCTTCTATTGGGCCGAAAGAGTCCATCCATTTTACATACTCTTGAACTGTCTCATCTTTACAAGAGGAAGGATCAGCATGGTCAGTTAGTCTCCTAATGGTTCTAAAGGAACCAATCGCCAGACACTATAAACTGAGCCTATAGCATATCCACTTCAAGCAATCGCCTATCATGTGGATGCTTTACGGCATTAAAGATATTGAACATCTCTTTTCTTCTTGAACTCTCAAACCCGCTTTACCTTGCACATCAATCATCGCCTCTCGCGGCTGGCAAATGGTCGTCCAAGGATGATTGGGACCTCTTTATCCTCTTTATCCTCTATGATACCACGTGGATGAGTTAGTGACCGATATGCTAACTGCAAAGTGACTGTCGTCAGACGCGCTTATCCCAATTTCAGTTTCTTAAAGATCGACCACGGCATAAGATTTTAACGTTTCAAACAAATCACACGCTGTGGCTCTTTTCAAATACCGTGATTCCCAATAGTAATGGGATTGTGAAGCTACCTGGATCTTTCAACTTAGGGGGCAGCTTCTTTTGCAATATGATACTACACTCTTCTAACAAAGAGACAGTCTCATAGTCTCCCAACTTCCTTTTCTTGGACAAGATGTCCTTCATGAATTTCATGTATCTCGGCATTTGCTCAAGTGCTTCAAAGAAACGGGATGTTTATGAAGCTTTTGAAGATATCCAAGTGAACCTACAAACCCGCTTTATCTAAATATGTTCTTTCTTAGTCATCAGGGATACAGGATAATATGCTTCTCATACTCATACTTAGGTTTCTGGACTTCAACTTTCTCTGGTGTATCTGAGACTGGTTTCTTTACTAACCTTTCAAATATCTTCTACCATCTAAAGACCGTTTCTCATCTCCCATGTGGTTTTCATCCCCTCTTCTTGGGCCCCTCAACCGACCGCTCTGCAGTCTTACCACTCTTATGGTTATTGCTTTGCAATGGTCCTTTCCTTCTCTCCTCATTGGATCTCAAGCACAAAGTAGATTTCCATGTTGCCTCTCGCTTAATAACGAAGCCATTTGGCCCATTTGGACATCTAAATTTCGGAGTTGAGCTGCTTGATTGTTTAATGATGTCCTAGTCTCATTCCCGAACTTATCGTGTGACTTCATCATACTCATATGCATATCAGCTAACTGTTCCATTTTCAGATCTAGACTTGACTTCTTCTCTTGAGGTGGTTGGAGAGGTTTGGTCATTTCCATAGGATTACTCGCATTCTAAGTTTTCCATGAGAAGCTAGGATGGTTTTCCACCTTGACAAATTCCTCGACCATATGAATTAAGTTCTCGTTTGGGGGAACTTCACTATATATTGAGCTTGTTCAATAGTCAAACCCCACGGCATCTCATCAATAGTAATCGAGAAGCTCTGACGAGGTCCATGACATTGCTCGCAGACAAAGGGTAGCTTTCTTCCAACTTTACGACCTGATACTCTGAGAACCCACTTTGAGAAGCTTCAGAATCGCTTAAAGAGCGTAGACACTCGAGCGCATAAGCTCAGGAACATGTCTAAATCGAACACCCGAACTAGTTTCTTCGGTGCTGCTTTCTCAACTTGCCATTGACAATCACTCAAGGCTATGTTCTCAAGAATTTGATAAGCCTCCACTTCGTTCTTCCCCATAATCTCTCCTTCGCCAGGCTGGCCAATAAGAGTCCTAGAAAGGGATGACTCAACCCATTGTAGAAATGATGAACTTGCATCCATTTGGTGAAACTATTATGAGGGCACTTTCTTAACAAATCTTCGAATCTCTCCCATGCTTCATAGAACGACTCTCCTTCATACTGATAAAAGCTACTATGTCAATTCTTAACTTTGTCACTTTTCTCGGTGGAAAGAATTCAGCTGTAAATTTGTTTTGACAAGTCATCCATGATGTTATTGAATTTGGTGGTTTTGAAATTAGCCAATGCTTGGCTTTATCCTTCAATGAGAATGGGAACAACCGAAGACGAATAACATCATCACTTACCCCGTTATATTTCAATGTATCACACACTTCAAAAAAGTTAAGGATATGAGCATTCGGGTCCTCATGTGCGAGCTTATGGAACTGGATTCCTTGCTATAACTGGAGGGTGATGGACTTAAGCTCAGTTGTTCGTTGTGATGGTCGGGTCTCCTAATCACAGATGGAGTAACTGCAGACGAGCGACCATAATCCCCGATAGGTGGCAACAAATTATCCATATTTGTCGCAGATTAGATGTATACTACTCCCCAATGCAACCAACATCGCCAGCCGTTCTCATTTTCTTCCATCTATCCCATAGGTAGTCAGTTCCATTCTAGTTGCTTCTCTCATTCCTCGTAATTCTTTCTAAGGTTCTCGATTTCGTGGATCCAAAGGAATATGATTTTCACAGTTCCCTACGCATACAACCTAATGTACTGCGTAAGTGTGTCAGAAGCAAATAAAAATAAAGCATCAAAAATTTAAGCAAAGCAAATGTCCTAAGTACCAAAGAAGTACTTAGTATCGAGACAAGATAAACACTATGAATAAATAGGAAGCTCCCCGATTAATGGCGCCAAAAACTCTCGATGAATACAAGATTTGTTTTTGTGTACATGCAAGTAGAAGTGCAAAGTGCCTATTCTGCACAAGTATACGCTTGTCAAGTGATAAAGTGTACCAAAGTACGGATATCGATCCACAAGGAAAACCCTAATCGTAGTATGCTAAGTACCAAAATTACAATACTCCTTTAATATTCAAACTAGCAATCGTGATGGCTAAACGGAACTAAAAGAAAATTAAGCTATTACTAAAGTAATTGTTCTAGGGATGTAAAATTGATCAAGGATGCAAAAGGTTAGGTGTTTGTGTTGTTGACGTAATCCTATCATGTAATGTTGCGATCCCATTCCATTATCTAATATAGTGTTTTCCAAGGCGCCTCTTATGTAATGCACCAATGCCTTCTCAAGGTCATTTAACCCTTCACAATTAGGTTTCTTGCTCCTCGTTCAACCCCAAGCATTAAAGGCATGAAAAAGAACTCCTAAGCCTCCTAATAATTACATAATCCTATATTACCAAGTTTATGGGGTTAACCCAACTATGTCTCATTCTTCATTCACTTCCTCGGGATCTTACAAAGAACCACTATTCAGCTCTCCAAAAGTGCTATTTCAACCCTATTTTTAATAGGTTTTGAGCGCTTTTGTGTACTAATTCGTTATACTAACCCAATTGACATGTTTGGGTCCCTATTGTACTTCTGATTGCATTCCGAGGTCAAGTTAGAAGTTTTGGCAGGAATCGAAGCCAAATTATCGTGTCAACCAATCATAACCAAAGCTCCAAGTTGATTTCCATCAATTTCATATGGTCTTATATCAATTTCGCCAGTTTCCAGAACGAAGAATTTCAAAGCGTGAAGAAAATAGAGAAAAATAGCAAGTCATGCACGTGGAACAAGTACAACAAGAAATGCACGAGAGAATAAGGATATATAAAATTTTCACAGTTACGAAATTTCGCTAGCTTAGCTTAAAATTAACTGCGGCATAGCGGTGGTTTATTTCATATGCCTTGTAATTTCGCTATGATAGCGAAATTCGTACAGCGAAAAATCTCGCCTGTGTTTTGATTCCAAATAATTAATGCTTTTGATTAATTACCATTTTGTCCCTATTGTAACCTCATATTTGTGGGGTATTTTTATCATTTCACGCATTGCGGGTTGGACTATATAAGCTCCCCTACAACTTTGTAACCCTAACTTTCACCTTAGCACACGCTGCAGCCTTTCATTTTAGGTTACGCTTTCTCTCCTCTCTCTCCTCTTCTCTCATTTTCTATTACCAAACACTCCTCGAGGATGATAACTCAGAGGATGCTCGCTGGGGACTCCTTCCTCCTTGGAAGTTATGAGGGCTACTCGGGCTTGATTCGAGGTAAACCGACAAATTCTCTGCTTTTATCGTAGCATTTATTTTCATTTATGTTCCTATTCTTCACTCTAGTTTAAATCTCCTAAATGCACTTTCGATCGACCCGCATTGGGCAATCTTTAGGGTCTACGGATGCTTATTGTTAGATTCAAGTGATATCCATTAGTCAGCTTCTATTTGTCACTGTGAGATGAGTCCAGGAGGTGTGTTTTCACCGTCCTGGGACCATGAATGTTTGTTAAATGTCATATTTCAAAGGCACCATAGGTTTAGTTTTTAAAGCTAAATGAAGATCCTGTCTGGAAATGACTATATGTCATGCTCCCTAACGAGGGAAAAGACCCGAGGACATGTTAGTCATTTTTAAAACCCTAAACCGGCCTAAACTTCAAGCGAGTTCTATTTTACATTTTATTTTATTTATTTTCGCTTGCAAACCACCAACCCACTGCTTTTTTTATCACCACCTTAAATCCCAAACCAAATTCACTATTTTCGACTCTCACTTAAATCATTTGTGCGAAGAAACCCATCCCCGTGTTCGACTCCTGCACTAATTATACTCGCAGCAGCTTGACTACGACAAAGAGAGGAACTTAGGATATAAATTTTGTTGATTCCTGATCACCCTACTCGTGGCACGAATCAAAATTACGCCGCCGCCAGTGGGATGGCGCCTAAGTGCTAATGATGATCTGTTGAACACTTGTGATCCTTATCACAAGTTTTGGTGAATTTCTTTTATATTTCATTGTCATTTTTTATTTTATTTTCATTTCATATAAAAAAAAAAAAAGAGTTGCTGCAGATTTTTTTCTGTTTGGTGTTGTCCTGGGTTGCCCTGTATTGGCCGTGGCAGAGAACACGCCTCCAAAGGATTAAAAATTTCAAGCAAGGCCATTTAAGGTTAAGTGGAGAAATTGATTGTGATCAAATGGAAGAGGGAGAACAATATAGTGAGTATTCAGTGGAGAGTAACCCTAGAGCATATATGACAATGAGGGACTATAGAAACCTAGCATGGCAAAATCAAAGAACCTCGGGAGAAATCCAAATCCAAATAGTCTATGAGGGACTATAGAGAGACCTCCCATGGATGAGTGCACCCGCCTATGCTTGTTCCTCAACTTATGCACTCTCGCTTTCTCCACATTTTACCTCAACTCCTCAGCCACCACAACCACCAACCCCATCCCCTGTTGAACAAGCCATCCCGAACTCTGAAAGCAAACTAGTGGATAATTTTTACAGAGGAGCAAAGTGGCGTTGACTCCGTCCGCTTTCAATCAGAAACCGATACAAAGAGAGAGCTCCCGAACAAGAGAATTGATGACTCAAAGTGAAATGGAGCAGAATCGACAACCCGCAGCACTCCATCTCAAAGTCACCAATCAGCCTTGTTCATCAAGAGAAGAGAGTCCAGAAGAAGAGTGCCTAAATGACACCATGATAGAGAAGCATTCAGAACAATAACTACAAGAAGAGATGATGTAGGATTTGTGGCATAGTTGTCAAGGATTATCCGAATCCTCAAACATCAGTGCTGTTGCCTTGGAAAAAAGAAGAACAGACTATCACTGATAACTATATAAGGAATGAAAGGAAGGAAATAGAAGAGCCCCAAAAGTCCACTACCCAAACAAAAAACACTTAATCGCGCAGATATCCCCGCCTTCCCGCAGCGACAACCCATGCCCAAAACACCCACGCTAATGCCCAGCCACCTATAACCCACCGCCGTTGTACATATTGCCCACCTCGCAAAGAAATCCCACTCCCGCAAAGACTCGCCCTAAGGCTAAGTCCAACCCATCACTGCTGGCCATGCAAAACTTCAATAGATTAGTGGCCATTGTACTAATCCCTTTGTCACTACATCAAAAAACAATTATACCGCTCACATCGCATGGGCAATGTTGTTGGTTCTGTGTGCCTGCCTCGACCTGGGAGCACCCGAACCTCGACATTTCTCGAGCTCCGCCTTGCCCAGCGCCCAAAGGCTGAGACAATTGGGGGAGGCGCCCCCACTTTTTGTTTTAATTTTTCTTGCTTTGTTTTATTTTATCGTATTTTATTTTAATTTCGTTAATTTTTCTTCTTAGATTTTCTCTAATTTTTAGTCAATTTTTGTTTTTAGATTAATTTTTACTTTTCTGCAATTTTTCTTAATTTTTCTTGTGTTAATTTTTGCAGTTTGTACATTTTGAAACCTGGTATGAAGAAATCGGCATAGAGCAATAGAAATTTTCGCAACTATAGCGAAAATTTCGCAATCCTAGCGAAATGAATTTTCGCTAGATAGCGAAAATTTGGTGAAATTTTCGCTAGCTTAGCGAAATTTCGCTAAGCTAGCGAAATGGCATGGTTAGCAACAGTGAGGTAGGAAGCAGACAAAACATGCACAGTGTTTTCATTTTATTTTATTTTTTATATTTATATTTTTATTATTTTGCATTAAAAAACATTGTTTTTATTTTATTTTTACTTTATAAAAAAAGAGTTCGTTTTATATATATATATATATATATATATATATATATATATATATATTTTGTCTAAAAAATGTTTTTATTTTTATTTTTTTATTATTATTATTATTTTATTTTTATTTATTAATTATTTTATTTGTTTTTTTCAAAAAAAATAAAAAATAAAAAAAATCAAAAAATTCAAAATTCTCGCTTATTAGACATAGCGAAATTTTCACGAAATTTTTTGTTATAAATTATTTCTTGGTTAGCGAATTTTCGCTAGCTTAGCGAAAATTTTCGCTATGCCCCCCACAGTTTTGACCTCCAATTTTGTTTCGTTCATAACTTTTTCATCCGAACTTCGTTTTAGACGTTCTTGGTACCGTTGGAAAGCTTAGAGAGTGTAGAATCCAAATATGGCCAGAAAGAACATTTTTGAGATTATTATAAAAGTGTAATTTTGAAAATGCTCCAACTGGTCACTTTTTTCTTTTCTTTCTCCTAACTTGTTTATTTGAAGCCCAAACGGAGTGAATAAGGTGTCGATGGAAAGCTTGTGAAGTCTCCTATTCAGAAATGATCACACCTCATCAAGGAGGTAACACTTCCTTCTCTAATTTTCTAATCCGAGCCCCATTTCGGACACCGAGATTTTTGGGTTGGGGGGAGAGTTAGAGAAGGAAGTGGAATTTGTATTTATTCTTTTGTACTATTTTGTGCAAGCCCATTTTGTGATATTCAGTGGCTTTTTGGGTTCCCTTTCTATAAAGTCAAGATACCATACTGCTTTACTTTTTCGAAGGGTAAATTTGGACCCATTTTGCAACCAAAAATTGTAGGTGTTGTGCCTAGCCTATAATTTGAAAATTGAAACTTTGTCCACCCTATTGATGTTAGATTGGTTCCATGCCTAGTTGGAGGAATATTGCTGAATTTATTGATCTTTTCATCTTGGCTTAATACACTAGCACAATAGGTTTCAAATGATAGTCAAAAACTGCACAACCTCCTTTACTTGCATAACCTACCCTAGTTTCATTGACAGCCTTTAATAAATAGGTTAAGGACCCATGTGGAAAGAAAGCCACGCGTCTCTTCTAAAAAATAAAAAAAGAGAAAAGAAAAGAAAAGAAAAGAAAGAATAAATATCGTAATGTTTACAAAACCCGAGCATCCGATGTGGTATACGGCGAAAGCCTCTTAAAGCCCTATTCTAAACCTTCACTCGGTTGGGAGTCACCGACTTAGTGTTTGTTGGCATGGGTGGACGGGTGGAGTTTAGCAAGTTGTAGGTGCTGGAGTCCAAATCATCTCGGTCCGGTGAAATCAAGAGCTCAGGGTCTAAAGATCCCATGACTCGTGCCCTAAGCCTTAATCGGGTCGGGAGTCATCCGTAGATCCCTCAAGCATGGACTTTGGTGAGGTCGATTCCTCAAGATTGCACTCTACAACACAAAAGGAATTGTGAATAAGAGGTGGGTCCCGATCTATTTTAGGTTGGTTAGCATGCTAGGTCGTGGTAGTAGCTAGGCTCAGTTTGGGGAGTGCAAAACTTGATGCTTTATTTGCTGAGCTGATCAAACAAAACACTTAGATTTCGTGGAAGTTTCCGGTTGATTCACCAAGAAGGAGGCTCTTTAATACTCAATTTTGTATGGCATCTATCTTCTCTCATGATAGCTACTGACACGCTTTGATGATTTTTACTATGGTTGTGCATTACTCATTCACAACCTTTTGAAATACCCATTTTTGTGAACGTTATTTTGTTATAGTTTTATATGTATTTTATTACTTCTTTCTTTCATTGCTAAGGGACTAGCAATGTGTAGGTTGGGGTGTGGATTAGTGCTCAAAAGTGCTATTTGAACCCTATTTTAATAGGTTTTGAGCGCTTTTTTGTGTACTAATTGTTATACTAACCCAATTGACATGTTTGGGTCCCTTATTGCACTTCTAATTGCATTCCGAGGCTGTTTTAGTTTTCATAGAATTGAAGCCAAATTATCGTGTCAATCCAATCATAACCAAAGCTCCAAGTTGATTTCCATCACTCTATATGGTCTTATATCACTCAATGCTTCTGAATGAAGAATTTCAAAGGTGAAGAAAATAGAGAAAAATAGCAAGTCAGATTTGCGGAACAAGCGCTGAATGAATAAAGAGTCAAGCAGAGAGAGAATGTGCTGAATTTCGCTATGGCATAGCTTAACATCGTGCATAGCGAAAATTTTGCATTTCCCTATGCCTTGTAATTTCGCTATGATAGCGAAATTCCCTGCATATCGAAAATCTTGCCCCTGTGTTTTTGATGTTTTTGATTCCAAACGACCACGTTTTGATTAATTACCATTTCATTCCTATCAGAATCTCATATTTTAGGCATTTTTGTCATTTCACGTATTTGGGTTGACTATATAGCTCCCTTGGCTAACTTTTGTAACCCCAACTTTCAATCTCGCACACGCAAGCAGCCTTTCACTTTAGGGTTACAGCTTTCTCTTCTCTCTCCTCTTTCTCTCGTTTTCACACTGTAAACACTCCGAGGATGACAACTCGTAGGATGCTTGGTTGTGACTCTTCCTCCTTGAAGAGGAGGGCTGCTGGGCTTTGGATTTGAGGTAAACCGATGCCCTTCCTGCTTTTATCGTAGGCATTTATTTTCATTTATGTTCTTATCCTTCACTATAGGTTTAAATCTCCTAAATGCATCTGACACCAAGATTCGCGATCTTTATGGTTCATCGATGCTTATTGTTAGATTCAGTGATATCCATTAGTTGCCTTCTACGATCACCGTAAGTACGAGTCCGTGGAGGTAGGTTTTCACCGTCAGACCATGAATGTTTGCTAAATGTCATATCAAAAGGGAAAATCATATTTAGTTTTTAAAGCTAAATGAAGATCCTGGGCTCGAAATGACTATATGTCATGCTCCCCAATGCGAGGAAAAAGACCTGAGGACATGTTAGTTGCCTTAAAACCCTAAACCAGTGGCCCAAACTTCAAGGAGTTCTATTTTACATTTTATTTTATTTATTTTCAGTTTGCAAACCACCAACCCACTATTTTTATCACCACCTTAAAATCCAAACCAAATTCACCATTTTTGACTTCACTTAAATCATTTGTACGAAGAAAACCCATCCCTGTGTTCGACCCTAGATGACTCATACCAAAGAGTTTGACTACGGCAGTAGGAGGAACTTAGGATATAAATTTTGTTGATTCCGGATCACCCTACTGTGGCACGAATCAACCACTCACATATTAAGATTGATTAGAAATTAATATGATTTCATCCAAGCATGAGTTAATGGTAAAACAAGCATATAAAAGGTAATGGAATTATAAAAAGGCTAAAAGTTTAACATAATATTCATGTCCAAATCTCTACCAACACCCTAAACCATGAAATTTATGTTCTGTTCCAATACAAATGTAAAGCAAGAAATAAGAATAGGAATAGAGAAAACTTCAATGATCGAGGGAATGATGATCTCCCGGGTTCTTCAAGTCTCTCCCCCAAAGGTCGGTCTTCAAGTCTTCTTTCCTTTGTTCCAATCTCCAATTCCTCAAACCCTAGCTCTGCAAATTAATTTCGAACCCCTTGGAATGAATTCTCCTATTCCTTTTGTAGCCTCTCCAAGAGATAAGGTTTGTTGAGACTTTCCCGCAACGTCGCGATGTGGGAACGTCACATGTCATTACTGCACTAATTTTCCAAGCCTCTTGCAAGGCTCCATTTTCAACATTTTCGTGTTTCTCCTACAAAAACCAAATAAAACTAAATATTAGAAAAGTAATCAAAACACGACTTTATATATATGAAAGCGATCCCGAATCCGCTAAACTCCTGCTCAGAATGAGTGCTCGGGCACTCACAAGCATCTACCTCTTGCATGTGGGGATTCAATCGTCTCTATGGTTGCCGCACAGGTTTGGCTTCTTCCTCCATGTAGATGTGATGAGTGCAAATCAAAGGGCTAATTCCCTTTAACTATGAGATTTTCCATCCAATGGCTTGTTTTCACTTCTTGAGGATTCCAAGCAAGTTGTCTCTCGTGAGGCGCAGTGGATGAAGAAATACATGTGGCATTGGTCGCCCTCCTAAGTACGAATATTTCACTTTGTGGGGAGGGGGGTTTGAGATCGAGCTTTAGGGCTCTTCTATTTTCTTCCTTCTTTTCTTTCTCGCCAACAAAGTGGGAGGATTTCTTCCCTTCTTTTCCAAGGACAAAAAGACATAAATATGAGGGTTCATCTAATTTTTCAAAGAAGCTCACATCTTTTATCAATTTCGCATGTAGTCAGTAAATGTCATATCGTTTCTTCCACAATAAGGTCAATCAAACACACCTCTTCTGTGCTCCTTCGCTGTGGGTGAACATGCTTTTTGCTTAGGTGAAAAATGTTGAGCTCCAGTGTCATATTTCCAAAAGTGAGCTGCATAACCCCATTTCGACAGTTGAAGATTGCATTTGAGGTAGCCAAGAATGACCTCCCGAGTATAATGGGCACATAATCGTCTCAAGCATCTCTCGCCCAAGATCAAGAACAACAAAGTCCACTGGGTAGTAGAATTTGTCCACCTGCACCAAAACATCTTCAATAGTGCCCTTGGGAATTTTTACTGACTTGTCTACTAAAGATAAGGTGATGGTGGTGGGTTTCAATTCTCCTAGCCCCAACTGCTTATAGATTGAGTAAGGTAACAAGTTAACACTGGCCCCCAAATATAGTAATGCCTTCTCCACACAAGTTCCTCCAATGTTCACTAATATGGTAGGACACCCTGGATCTTTGTACTTCACTGGAGTCTTGTACTATATGATGGCACTCACCTGCTCTGTCAAAAAGGCCTTCTTATCCACATTCAGTCATCTCTTTATAGTGCACAAGTCTTTTAGAAACTTGGCGTAGGTTGGAACTTGCTTAATCATGTCTAAAAGGGGAATGTTGACTTTCGCCTGCCTCAACACTTCAAGAATTTCAATTGGGTTGTTCACCCTCTTTTTTCCTCTAAGTGCTTGAGGAAATGGAGCAGGTATGCTCTTCTTCATCATGTCTTCCTTGATCACTATCCTTTATGGCTCCTCATCTTGCCCTTCTTTAGCTTCATCAAGTGGTTTCAGCATTGGTCACTAACTTTTAACACTTCTCAAAGTGATAACCGCTTACTTCATCCCTTTAGGAAAAAGCCACTAAAGTCGCCTATTTCATGAACCCCCTCGGGATTTTGGTCGAGTTTGTGAGGGAACTTCCCTTTTCTCTAATTATGCCGATTAGTCACCCTAGAGATGGAATACTCGCGGTGTTGTCAATTTTCTTCAAGTACTCTTAAGGCCGAACCTATCTATTCTCTCGTCACGTTGCTTTCCACATTGTCAACCCTTTGATTTAACTGCACATTCATTGCTTTATGCTCTTCCACAAAGTTACCTACCACCTTGCTCAAATTTAGAATGGCTTGCTCAACTGGAGAAGTTGATTGTGGTTGTGATGGATGAGAAGTCAAGCATATCAGGAGGAGCAGGGAGGTGCATATTGAGGAGGTTTGCCTTCCAGGAGAGATTTAGTTGGATTTCTCCAAATCTAGGGTTGTGGGGTGTTGCCTTATGGTGCATTAGTTGATGCTTCAATCACTCAACAACATTTTCTTGCTCCACTAACATCTCCCCTCGCTGTTGGAATAGTCGTCATCGCTCTCCTGCATGCTCAATAGACTGGCAATGAAGCATGGCTTGCTTGGCACGTAATCTCGCCACGTTGCACCTCATGCTGGTTTCTCATTTCAATTCTTCCAACCTTCTTCTAGCTAAGGCTGAAACTGGGTTTCTGCGTCCTCGTGTCTTCCCAGAAGAGAGTACATGCCACCCCTTGTACTGGGTTGAGGTCTCATTCTTTCCATCTCCCTTGGGTTAGGCTCATCCCAACCTTTTCAAGCTTCAACTACATAACTCAGGAAATCCAAAGCTTCCTCTAGATTTTTTCTCAAGAAGTCTCCTCCACACATAATCTCTAGCAGTTGCTTCATGGCAGGAGAAATTCCATCATAAAAATAGCTGACCAGTAGTCATGTGTCAAATCCATGGTGAGGACAAGCATTAAGCGCTTCCATATATCTCTCTCAGCATGCATAGATTTTTTCATTCTCATTAGCTGAAGGTGGAATTCCACTTTTAAAAATGTTTGTTCTGATGAGCGGGAGAAGAATTTATTTGAATTCATTGCACTCTCGCCCACTTTGGATGCCCGCCTTAGGGAGTTGAGCCAAATTTTGGCTATATCCTTCAATGTGAAAGGAAAAAGCTTTAGCCTCATTAAATCCATAGTGGTAGTCTCCTCCTTGAAGTTGTTGTAGACCTCCTCAAACTCCCTCATGTGCGAATAAGGGTTCTCACTCTCCATGCCATGAAAAGTGGGAAGAAGTGGCACAAGGTAAGGCTTTATAACCATACGCCTCACCGGAGGCACTATGTAGGAGGGTGCACTCATTCGAGGAGGGTGTATGTGGTCCCTCATGGATCTATATGCATTGAGGTTCCTCTCTATCCCTTGTTGACTCGTTATTCTTCAGGTGGAGATTCCATTGTGTTTAAATTCAAGCCCAATTCAGAATCTGATTCCTATAGAATACTAATTTTGACTAATCTGCCTTCTGAATTCCTAAACCACTAGAACATAAAATCCTACATGAAAAACATAGGACAACACTGAAAAGAAACAAAAAACTATTCTACCAAAAAGGGTTAACGTTAGCTAAAAAGAATAAAAAATATAGAAATAGTGAAATGAAATTGAGTAACCTAGCAAGAAAACTCCGCTAAAGAATAATAGAAAAGAACTAATTACACTTTGTGATGAGGATCACAAGTGTTTAGCACATTGTCATTTGCACTTAGGCACCATCCCCGACAATGACACCATTTGATTCGCAGCTCGTAGGGTATTCTAAATCAACAAAATTTATAACCTAATACCTCATACTACCGTAACATTGCTACTATAGTATAGTGGCTCTAGGATCGTCTACAGGGATGGGTTTTCTTCGTAGAAATGACTAATACTGAGGTTTCAACCTCGGCATTTATAGTTTGACATTAATGTTTATGTGGTTATTTATATATTCAAAATAGACATGTGGTGAGGGATCTGGGTGCCGATACTGGGTGTTTAAGCCTTTATGAAATGAGGCGCTTGTTCTCGCTGATTGTGGAGGATGATGCCCATTCACTGGCCTCTTGCGCTATATGGATCGACGCCATAAAGATCTCGAAAATGACTGACGCATAATGCCTCATGGCGTTATAGCCCCCTCATGCGTCAACATCATAAAATGATAATTCACCTCGGGACGACGATCTGACGCATCAATATTTGTGCCACAAATACCAAACGATCAGCATGGATTTCGGTGACGAAATCAAAGCCGGCGAGGCAGTGTATAATGAGAGCAATATCGGCATGGTCTTTAGTTTTCGTTTCTAGACTCATCGCGCGTTCATCATGATATAGCCTATGACTTGCTGAGAAACTCATCCCGGAGGTGTTTGAGGTGAGAAGGTGAAACAGAAAAATGAAAGAAAACGAGAGCTTGTTCGACAAGCTTCCCAAAAATTCAATAATAAAAAAACTGTCTTTACAAAGTGTTCTTTGGGTATTATATACCACCAAAACAATGAAAATTACCAAATTGTATAAACTAAACGCTATTACATGGAGATAATTTGGGAAGAAACTAAAAAAGGAGAGACAAAAGTAAAAAAAAAGGAAGGAAATTTCACAGCCCTACGAAATTTTGCAACCCTTGCGAATTGCCTTTGCTTTTGTTGCGGGTTTTCATAAATTGAAGTTCCAATTGATTTCTTCATGCTCGAGCTGCATCCCTATCTTCAATATATATAGCCTGTGAAAACTACAAAAATTGCTATAAATTTGATCATAAGCATTGCTAGGTCCTTAACGTGCCAACTGGGTCAATTTGGCTTATTACTACGCAAAAAGTGCTCAAAACCTAGAGTGTTAAGAGTATGGAAAACACTATTTGGGTAGTAATCAATGATCCATTTAACAATCCTGGGCTGGTAATATGGCTTCCACTTTACGGGAGAATAACACTTGGGATAGTTCTGATTTGCTTGTACACTTCCCACAATCACGTATAAGGTACCTAATTCCCACCTGGAGTGATTTAGCAAAAGCTGCTCCATCAATGTTGCGTTTGAGACAATCGTTGTCGGGTCTAACCCATCGGGAAGGAGCTAGCAGCTGAGTGTGACTACTAGTAAGATGTCTCTCCCTTGACCAACACCAATCTTGAACAAAGTTGAAACCTTGCTGGATGGCAACCAAGGGTGGGAGATTATTGCCAGACCGCAGTTTTGCATTCCTTTGCTTCCAGATTGTCCATAATATCATACCAAAAGTGTGGCCTTCTCCTTGCTTAGATGGGTAAGTCTTGTGAGGAAGAATTATGCTAGGGAGCTTGTTCTAATAGCATTGACATCCAGGTTGCTACTATAAAAATATGTGCTAACATTATTGCATGAAAGTAAAGGATGGAAAATGTGTCTGGCTCTTGATTACATATCAGACACATAGAATTCAGGCTTATACCTCTACCCCTCAACACTTCCAATACCAGGAGACATCCCATGTAAGCTCGCCAAAGAAATAGCTTGATACACAATGGCAACTTCAAACTCCAGATAATACACCAGTTTCCTAGAATGCTTGCTGGTTCCTACTACTGGGTAGAGTTAACAACTATTTGGTACCCTGATTTTACTAAATAAGCACCATCTTTTGCAAAGTGCCAAATTAATTGGTCCCTACCCACATG
This sequence comes from Tetrastigma voinierianum, assembly GCA_016808115.1. NCBI lineage: Eukaryota > Viridiplantae > Streptophyta > Magnoliopsida > Vitales > Vitaceae > Tetrastigma > Tetrastigma voinierianum. The sequence continues at coordinate 19,012 of JAEQBH010000131.1, read as the reverse complement.
TGATGAAGGTGGTGTTTTAGCAATGGCTAACACATCCCAAGGGCAAAAGAGCTCTTCAAGTAATTCAACATCCCATCCACATGACCCGGGGATAAAAAGATCGCAAACTTGTAAGTTCTCTAGCCCCTCTATGATAGGAGTAGTTAGTTTGAGATTGTCATCATTTTTCAACCAAGTATCTCCTATATGCCACCTACACCCTTATGTAAGGATGCCTTGTGACGACCATGTACTCTTCCATATATAGCTCGGGTTTGAACCCAACTAAGCTCACAAAAAATCCTCTTGCAAAAAATATTTAGCTTTGTACTTAGTTGTCAAAAACACATCTAAATTTTTAACATTTATTCATTATGCAATACATCATCGTAAAGGCTCGAACCCTGGACCCCTATCATCCCTATGCATGTTTGAACTCTTAAACACTTAAGTCAAGTCTTATCGATGAATTTAGTTCAGTGATCATATAAAAATAATTTATGAATTATAAATATTTATTTTCATTTACTCTCTTTTACAATTTACCTTAAAATTTTCTGCAACTAAACATGCCTTGAAGGATAATTTCTACATTAAATGTTAGTCTACTTTGAGTTTTGCTAAATAAAATAAAATAATTAAAAATATTTATATTTTATCTTAAAAGATGTGTTACTTAGATCTAATAAATTTTAGGTTTATTTATTTTCTCACATTTCTCTCCTCTATTCATTAATATTTTTTGCCTTACCTTTTTTATGATATTTTTTGAGAGATAACTTTACTAATGATATTTAGATGTTACAAATATATATATTTTAAATTCATATACATTTCATTATTATTATTATAATTTTCTTGTCACCAAAATTTTCTATCGACTTTGTTTTTGTATATTTTTTTTTTGCTTTTAAAGGTGCATGGGCCCACTACTGGTTTTATACTATTTCCTTGGAATCAATCAACTCTTATTCGGTGCATAGGCTGACAGATTTGTAGAAATATGCATGTTTAGTACTTGAAATGTGATTGTTTAGCTTCTAAATCAAATTATTTTCTTAATCTAAGAGTTAAATATAAGTAGAATAAGTTTGAATAGTCGGTTTTAATATATAATGAAACAAAGAAACGTCGAACCTTTTTAAACATTAAACACTCTACCAACTATGCTAGACATATGGACATCAAAGTTTTAAAACTTAACACTAAGGATATTGATATTTGAAAATATACTACCTAAATAACCTTAATTGAGTTTAAAATTTAATTAAAATTTTTTTAGTATTATAACCGGTACTTTAATTTTACTTTAATTTTTTCTATAATTAAATGGATAAATTAAAAAAATAAATAAAAGAAATTTATGTGATAATCTACAATAACTTTGCAGTAATATTAAGATTTTTATTTAATTTTCATATCTAAAAAATAGCAAAATACACATTAAACATGCACAAAGATGGTAGTTACAACCAAGGTTGGAAATATTTCCGCTTCGATGGATATATCTAAGACTTGCATTTTATGGATATATCTATATATCGAGATATATCGTGGATATTTTTATGAATATCGATATATCAAAATTAACAAAAATACTTTGAAATTATAAAAAATACTTTTAAAAGTGTAAAAATGACATTAATAATCAAATATATACATTGCAATAAGTTTTTAAATCAAATGTAAGATTGACGCTGACTCAATTGCAACATTTGATGGATAGATCAAATTTCGTAAAGACAATACTCATACCAAGCATAATGGGTGTTCCAATAATATTGATTATAAGATTCGAACATGTCATGAATAAATGTCTTGACTTGTATCTACAACTCTCCATGGATAGGAAATTTCGGTTCATCCACATACTGCTTCAAATATTAACTAATACTTAAAATTAATTTATTAATATATTATTACTAAATTAAAACTAATTTAAAATATGAAACTTCATATAATACTATAAATTTATAATATGCATAATGATATTAATATATAACTTGATTTTAAAATTAACGGAAACATGAAATGTTAATTTATTAATATATTATTACTAAATTAACTAATTTAAAATATTAAACTAATATATAGTTATTTAAGAGATATCACAAAGAAAATTTTAAGTGAAATGAAGATTGATATTGGCAGAGAATTTGCATCAAATCAATAATTTTGTAGGTATTTATAGATTTTTTTGGGTCAAAATAACTTGATGGTCAAAACATATTTGTAATTTAATTATAGCCAGCTGGATTTAATTTTTGGTGCAAATATGGTCATTTTGATATATCCCGATATATCACCGATATATCCCGATATATCTCATATATCTGATATTTTACCGATATTTCCATATATCTCCGAGATATTTGAAGCAAAATCGGCCACGCCAAGGCAGGTTCTACTTCACCAAATTCACGAAATTTCGTCCGATACCGATATCGGGCGAATATCGCCGAGTATTTCCCTATTTTTTTCGATTTTTCCTCTTAAACGATTTTCGGTAGCAAAATCGCTTCGCTTATAAAGTCGATATCCGAGCATATGCCAATATATCCATATACGAAATTTCAATCCTTGGTTACAACACTCCTTTATAAAATGAAGATTTAACTAAATTATATACAATTCAATAAACAATCATCTCGAAGTTAATTGAAATAATTAATTTAATTTTTTTTTGTTATAACTTATAAGATTCAAGTCATAGGTATTAGTTAAAAAATAAAATTTAAAAGAATAATATAAGAAAATCAAATTCACTAGAATATAAAATAAAAAATAAGGAGTGTCCAATTTTGCAATGATAAAGATAGAGAGAAAAAAATTACATACTTATAACTACCTTCATATTTCATTTTTGGCTTTAGAAAGTAATAAATATGATTTTTACTATCTAAAATAAAAAAACACATATGACTAAGATTAATTAAAAATTTGTGTATTTAAAAAGTATTAATAAGAAAAATAAGAGAATTGAGTTCAGTGAATTATATAAAAATATTTATGGATTATAAATATTTTATTTTCAAAATATAAGAAGTATGTAATATTTATTTTCAAAGTATTTATGGGTCCATGCACCTATGATCTTATCAATCATTTTCTTTAATGTCAATATCGAATAATTTTCCTATTTATTATGAAAATATAAAAGGTATGTAATATCATTCACCCACGATCTTATCAATCATTTTCTTTAATGGAGAATTTAATGTTGATATTGAATAATTTTGTGATGCCCCAAAACCCGGGGGTTCGTTGACTAACCATCAACAAGTGAAAAACTTCAGGATGCTGTGTAATCCGAAACTAATAATCGGTTGTGTCCCCATTTACTAGGACCCATAATTTAACAAAAATCAGACATAGTCTCTTTTGTATGAGGAGCTCTACCTAAACTATAACTTGTATGATATACAATAACATGACTCATCCGGGGCCCAATATAACACAATGACCGCACGGGGTCCATTTATGAGTAAAAGTGGCCCAACTAGGCCCATTTGTCCATACTAACAAATATACAAGGCAATATTACCATAGTCCTTAAGAGTTTAATTACAACACTCTTATACAAAAAAAATACATTTCGCTGTAACTACTGGGCTCCAAACATCTACAAAAATATTACAAAGCCACAACCCGACTTCACAATTGCACCCTGAAAGAGCATCAGCCCACCTGTACCCCCGTCTCAAAGCGGGGATCCCATAAAGGGTGAGCGTTGTCCACCGATGTACCCCCGCGCCGAAAGTGGGGATCCCATAAAGGCGAGCGCTTGTCCACTCAGTGCATTCCCGCGCCCCCCGAGCGGGGATCCCATAAATGTGAGCTATGCCCAAGAGAAAGCAAACCCGCGCAGGCTACTCTCCACCCAAGTGCACATGCAATGGTCATGTTCACAATTCACATTCACATTCAAAGTAAAAACATGCAATTTCTACTATGGAATCCTACATGCCATGAAATGACGAGACTCAATCACGTACTCATGGACCCGAGTCCCATCGACTCTTACTTAAACCTTACCGACTCTTACCACACCATGAGATGTCAAAGTGTGATAAAACCCATCATTTGTGGATTACATCCAATGATCATTTTACAACAAAATTCATTTGTTTTTCAAAGCAAATGCTTTTTGGATGTTACACCTCAATGATAATTTATATTCAAATCACGTGTCTTTGCGGGTAGCAAAATTCCGTGGTCTCACCGTAGGGCTCTGCAAGCCCTTCCTACACTTCTCTCATGGGCTTTCTCACATCACTGACACATATATATAACCAAAAATAATGTGGCTTTCACCGAGGTATCTATCCCTACTGCTATAACTCGACACAGGCCAGCATTTTCATGTATGTAACCATGAATCTTGTTTGACGTCATTCCACTGGGTGTGTTTGTACCCACCTAACAAACACCAAACGCAAAGGTTGATTATAACCATGCACTCACACCCATTTCATGGATGTCCCCGTATGAAATGCGATGCCGCTTCCTGTGCCTATACCATGTCACATATATGACGAATGCTATATGGAAAATTCTACTCATTTATATCACCCATGCATCATGGAAAATTATATCAATCAACACAAAATTTCCAAACGATCACACATTTCATGTCAACATATTTGCACAGACATATATCAACATCAACAAGTCATCACCAATCAAGCAATGACATACTTTATCCTCTCGCCAAATTCTCATGGACAAAAAACATGTCCACAAATAGCCTACAAACAAGCCATGCAACGTGTCTTATCCATACACACAAACTCATCACATGTCAATACATTAGACTACACATATTGACGCCCAATTAATTACCAATTAAGCATGTCACTTAAACTCAAGCGACAACTTGATCCTCAAGAACATTTCAGGGTATAGTGATTCCTGTCAAAACATTCCACACAACAAGCCATACGTATCACAAAATAGCTCCAACCCTGATTAGAAACTGGCCCCTATTATCAGCAACTGGACACAAACCATTAAACAACCTAAGCTATAACAATCCCGGGAAATGGACCATAACTTAAGCTGTACAGGTCCAATTTGAGTGATTCAAAAGCCTACATCAAGTTTATAAATGCAGCTATAATTTCCATGTAGAACACTAGCCAAAATTTGTAAACTTGTGAATACAATTTTCTAAAAAGGGTAAACGTGTAATTTCGATTGAAAAACCCTGAATTTTTTAGATCTTGGATGAAAAAACTTAACTTCACCGTTGGAATCGCCTTCGCCAAATCTCGCACGGCCCACTTACCGATTTTCGAGAGAAGTTAGAATTTCCACGCTTTTCTAATGACCGAGGTAGCAAGTGACACATGACACTTGGTTGAGTGGTTCATTTAGAGCCATGTGTCTAATGGAGAGGCAAGTCAAACAAAATGGGAAATTCTAAGGGATGGCCATGTGTCAAGCCCTTAGAGGAAAACCAAGTTTCGATAAAGAGGGATAAGGTAAAGAGGTGCCAGAACCAATTGAGAAAATGACATGTGGCAAGGAGGAGACTTCCCACTTGACTTGTTGGACCAAATCAGGTGGAGAAAGGGAGAATTGGGGGGGAAAAGAAAGATAAAGAAGAAAATAAAAGAAAGGAGAAGAAGAGAGGAGTGAGAAGCTCCAACTTCTCTCTAAATTTCACTTGATCGGGTCATTTGGTTTCGCCAAAGCAAGAGGCAAAGTTTGTCCAAGTAACGAGAGCTACGCGTGGGTACCAAAATCAATGGTTTCACCAAACTCCAAGAGGTAGGGGTTTTTCTCATACTCGGTTTTATTCTTGGTCTAAGCGCCATTCAAATGGATGGGGTGTTTGGGGTAGTGAATATCGTGCGCCATCCTAAAATTTGGACCGACCGCTGAAATTTTCTGGATTGTTTTAAGGCCAATGGGATTTTTTTTGACCATAATAATCCTAATGGATTTTCGGGATTATTTTGGACAATTCGGGACTGAATTTGTGGACTGTTTTCAGGCAGTCTGGAACTGAATTTACGTGACTGTTTTGGGCAGCCCGGGACTGATTTTCGAACTATTATTGGTCCATGTCTGTTTTTTTTTTTTTTTACGTGTTATCATGAAAATTGAATAACATGTCAATAAGTGTGAATTTATGTTGATATATGCTTATTTGATATATTGACATGAAATTTATGATGGATGTAAATTATATGTAGAAAATATAATTATTCATGAAATGACATATTCGCATTTCATATGCACCTGACATCGCGCCGAGCGCCTGATGTGTGTGCATGGTATCAAGTTATTCACCATTCTGAATGCGCAGAGGCCAAATGGGACAATGTCCAAATTGAGACTCATGGTTGTATAACATGAAAAAAAGAAAGAAATATAATAATAAATCTTGTGTGTATGGGCGGAGCAAGATGGGGTAGATCCCCCCCAGGGTGAAAGACCCAAATTCATTCGCAGTTAGACATGATTACCGGTGGTGAAAGACCATAAAAATGTTGGAAATGGGCGCGACGATCCTGCGGTGTAAACCCAAAAAATACATGGCCCACAAATACACGGGATTTGATAAATTAAAATGAATATTGGAGGGTTGTCCAATGAGTTAAGTCATTGGGTGAAACACCAATGACTGGTTTTCACACTTGGCGTCGTAAGACTCGGGTTATGGGCATGAAGAGTCTCATCCATTCATGATACATGAAATATTCCATGTAGGATTGCATTTTCTGTGATAGAATATGGTATGGGTGTATGTTTGTGCTACTGCATGTGCACTTAGTTGATTAGCCTCAGAGGGAGAATTCATCCATCGGGCATTGTCACCCCTGGGCTACGGGATAATATTTTCAGGTACCAGAGGTACACAGGGGGAATGAAACACGTCCAAGAGAATTTTTGTGAAAAAGGCCGAATTGTGGCCTATTCATGTATGTTGTAATATTCTGGATAGAATATCCAGTTTTGCATATGTACATGAGAAGTTTTGTAACAAAAACTTATTTTTGGACTTGTTCAGTTTAGTGTTAATAGAGTTTCTAGTTTTTACTGCTTGTAGAAGTTGTATAAAGGTAGTAGTAGTGCATGAAATGCATTGGAAGAGAGTTGGAAATGCAGGAAACACAAAAGAGTGGGCTATTGCCCATTTTCAAGTTTCTGTCGCGACAGAGAATTTTCGGGTTTATGTCACGATAGAGAATTCTCTGTCGCGATAGAGAATTCTGATTTCATGTCGTGATAGTGGGTTGAGTGTTGCGACAGGAGTTGGTCTGGCTGAGTGTTTTTGGGTCGCGACAAGGGTTTTCTAGGTTACAAAAGAGCCTCCTGGCTCTATGTTGCAACATGATTTTCCTTGTGTCGCAACATAGTTTCCAGTTTTAAGCTATAAAAAATGTCGCGACATGGCTTTTCCTTTGCTGCGACATGTCTGTCGCAGGCTGGGCTTCTATGTCGTGACATACATTTTGTATCAAATGCTTTGTGGAACTTTATACACAGAATCGTTATGGTTAGGTATCGGTTATGATGGGATACGAGTGTCACATTGCAGCTTGCGGCAGGAGTTTGATCATGATGCATTGCTCCTATAACGCTAGCTCCACGACAAAGCTGGGCACGCACGACAGGCATGCGCGTGCGACTGGGATGCGTGCAAGATAGAGTATGGCCAAGTAAGAAATTTTCTGTCACGACAGAGCATTTTGTGATGAGAATCAAAGCACAAAGGCGATCGATGTTGCTCCCTAAGGGCGATGGTCCTTTTCAAGTCCTCGAGCGCATCAATGACAATGCATACAAGCTAGATTTTCCCAATGAGTGTGGACCCGCTTGAAGTCCCATTGGGCCCTATGACACGAGCCAGGACTAAGAGATTCAAAGAAGCCCTTCATGTTTTAATCCGAGATTCCCACGTGGAATAAGCTCATGTGTTCAACCCCAAAAAGGAAACATAGATGGTCAACATCATCAAATTAAACCCGACTGACTAAGCGCGCTTTTGACGACGATTTGCTTCTATTTTGGAGCTGATTTGCTGCAGATTTGGTGTTGATTTGGTAAGTTATTGAGCCGAGCTCACGTAGATTCGTATTGATTTATCGCTATTTTGTGAGCTTATTCGTACGGGACACGTTGATTTTGTTCCCGATTCATTGCTATATTTTAAGGTCGATTGCCGGATTTATTCCATATTGCAAATACTATCTCAAGCCTTAGCCTAGAATTATCTAGTTTCCTTTTTTATTTCCCCTCATGGAAATTTTTAAGGTGTTAATTTAGGAAAAGTATGTTAGTTTCCTTCTCGCTTTTGGCCAAATATTTACTTTCCTCAGGTTTAATATTTAGTTTTTATTCTTCATATTTTTGGCCTATTTAAAGGCTTGTTATCCCTACATTCTATAAGTTTTAAGCATTTATAAACTGAGAGTTTAAATTTTCTTTGGTTCTAGTGCAACTCTTGAACTTATCTCCATATTCTTGTGGCGTTCATCAAGACTTATCAACGATCTCCACACCAATCAGGGCTTCTCACATACTAAGGTTCTTGTTTCTCTATAAGCAATCGGTCAAGTCTTCCATCCAAGCCACAAATACTAGAGCTGCCTTCCAGCTAATCGGGATCACTTGTTCTCATATGCCTACTCTGGTTCAGATAGGAGAAATTATGTCGTGACACAATAATTCTATGTTGTGACATAGTTGGCCAGGCAAGGAAGATTTCTGTCACGATTGAGTATTTTTAGTCCGCGACAGAAAGTCCGAGGACATGGGGTCTCCATGTCATGACATAGCTTCCTATGTCGCGGAGAAGTCAAGATGCGGTGTCATGTCGCAAAACAGCCGCTGGGCGTACGACGACGAGATCTTCCGCGACGCACCTGTCGCGACGTAATTGATGGTGCGATATAGGCTTATGTCACAATTATTTTCTATCGCGACATACTTGTCCAGTACAAAATAAAATAAAAATGATCTTGAACACGCCACAAAATTTCATTTTTTCCTAACCTAAATCTATCCCAAAATATGGATGGTGTACTGTGGTCAAAACATGGTAAACAGGGCGCCCCGAAAATGGACCATAACTTGCGCTATAGACGTCCAATTTGGGTGGGATTCAAAACCTAACATCAAGTTCACAATTGCAAATATAATTTATGAGGCACACTAGTCCAAATTTCATTTTTCCTAATCAAAATTAGTCCCAAAACTGACGATGATGTGGCCAAACAAGGCAAAGATTCCCATAGCCCAAAACGTCAAACGAGAGGAGCCATAAAACCTAATTTTTCAACCCAAATGTACTCCTAAGGAGCTATAGAACCAGATTATCACTCCAAACAGCCCCTAAGGAGACTTAAAACCTAATTTTTCAAACCAAGCAACCCCTAAGGAGCTATACAAACTGATTTTTTTTAGTCCAAACAAATTTCTAAGGGAGCATAAAACAGATTATTTTTTTAACTAAAACAGCCTTGTGGCAAAAACACAACCAAACAACCCTTAACATAAAATAAACCAAAGTAGGAAGAATCCCTACCTCGAGCATGAAGAAACTCTAGAAGTCCCGTTGACATCTCCTAAACCTCGAAAACCTTGATTTCCCAAACTTTCGCTGATCCCCAAGAAAACTCCGCTTTACTAGCACTAATGCGAAAACACCTGCCGAGTGTGATGAACTTTCGTCTGTTCGACAAATTCTGGACCGATTAACTCTATAGATCATTGAAGGAAGCTTTGAAAGCCTAATTTCTCTCCCTTTGTTTCTCTCTCTCACTCTCTCGCTTGGAACATCAGAAAGAAATGATATTTCTTTTCTTTCATTTCACCTTTAACTTATCTTAAGTTTTAAGGACGTGGCCTCACGCAGGCTATCACGTGTCCCCCGAATTTATTCGGCCGTTTTTGTCTTGAAACGATTTATTTCGCCTTGATTCAAATTCAATTTATTTTAAATGAACTTTACTTAATTTATTTTTCCACTTTCGAGATTTTTCAAATATCTCTGCTTTCTTTAGGGTCCATTATTAGGTACTGACACCGAAAATTCAGTGGAAAATCCGACTCATCTTGGAATTCCAAATCTAAAATTCATATGGGTAACTAGATTTCGTGAGATTTAATCCAATGTGGTGAGGTTCAAGCCACACCCGAGATCTAGGAAAAATCTCTGTGTTTGTAACCTATACCGTAGCTGTAATTTACCGTTTAATTCCTTTCTAAAAAACTAAATTTACCTGGTTTTACAAATTTTTTGTATTTATATAAAATTATAAAAGTATGTAATATTTCCTCGATTATCTAGTGGCTATAAAGCCTATGTAAAAATTTCCTGTATTTATTAAATAGGAAAATTAGGAAGTCTCTCATGGACGCCCATTCTAGGGTGTCCACACAACCCTGTCAACCTCAACATGGAATACTCGTGGAACGTCCCAACTCGACACCACTCACAAAATCTGGGCAGAGTCTACGGTATCAGGAGAGCTCTACCCAAGGTACAACCTATCCCAATAATCAACAATGAGCCCACATGGTCTATATGCGAGTAAAATAATGGCCACTTGGGCCCTTGCATCAATACTCACAAAATATGTCCCAACCAAATATATTACATGGTTCAAGAGTTTTTACATTTCTCTTAATTCAACATATATTAAACCTTAGAATTTTAATACATGTTACAAAATAACTACCAAAGCCACAACCCGACTTTATTCCCAAATCCACGCTTAATGAGTGCCGCCTCCTGATTGCTCCCTCAGACCAAATAAAGTGATCCCTCACGTAAAGAAAGCCCAAGAGAAAATTTCCCACCCGGGTTACTCCCCACCTATGCACATGCATGGCAAAACAAACACATTCAAGTACTACATGAACTCACTCTAATGTCTATACGACCATCCCGTGTCCCAAGTCCCCACCGACTTCACATATGCTCTAAGCCGACGCGAAAAACTGTACGCTTTCAAAACAAAACTTCTTGTTCTCGAAACACACTACCGTAGTTTCGTAAGTATTGACCACCCTCCTAGGCAAATGTGTGTCGAGAACCTTCTAACAATTCATGGGCCCTCCGACGTGTAATCATTGACCATCTCCCCAACACACCCTCCCGAAAATCTTCCGTCGAAATTCCTTCACAAACATTTTCGTTCTTAATTTCATGTCATGCACTCACCCACGATCTGGTGGCTGCCCCAGTGCATATGAATGACGATGTTGATCTGATAAACATCAACAATATGGTTCATACATAATATTTATGAACAAAAATCAACACTATGTCCGTCGCCATGACAAATAAACAACAGTCACAGTTGTCAATGTTTCACTCATTCGGAATCACTCAACATCACAAAATTTATTAAAACGATTTATTATCATTATCATAACGAACCTCGTTATCGTTATGAACACAAAGAATAGAATTTCCGCTCGTCGCGCTTCAAGAGAATGTCTTCAAACAGCATACCCTATTCATTTGTTATTAGCAAGAACTATTATCATAATAATAACCAACTTCCGGAAACAACGGTCTCATCGGTCAACATTAACTTTTAAGTTGAGTTCTTTTGTCGTTAAACCAAAGATCATATCGCCAAAACCCAAGATAGGCATACGTTCTTCCTCTTCAGAAACGCAACAGCAACGGCACCTTCGTTAATTTGAATAAGAAGAATGAATCAAACGATTTCGTTCTCAAACAGTCGATCATTCATCCGTCGGCGATTTGATGAACATACGTCAGGTTCCGTCCCTTCATCGATTCGTACTACGGAATATATTAATACAGGGCGAAGAATTTGAACAACGCAAAGACGTCGCGCTGAAAATCGCGTCGCGTATGGCTCTTCAACACCTAATCGTCTCAAATCCACAAAGGTCAGTAAGATATCCACGTCAGATACCCATCTTCAAACCGTGTCATGTCAAACCGAAGAGTCCATATCGTGATTTTACCACAACAACGTCACAGTCCGTCACTCGTTATATCCCGAAAGTCGATTGTCATCTTGAGTTTAACATAAGAACGAATACGTTCCAGATCGGTTATTATAAGAATGAATATCAACAATATGTCGATCCATCAAGCCCAACTTCAACGATAAGAAGAAAAACATGATACGTTAGTAACACTCCTCATCTTTGTTTGGTTTAGTTAATATAAATAGAAGATATCAGTTCATCCAACAAAGCCATAAAAGGTGATTTGAACAAATTGTGGCCACAGTTAAGCAATGGAGAATAATATACTTTAAAGACAGAAAAATACTTCGATGATGGTAAAGAAATGTCACATCAGAGGTGCATAAGTCTTATCAACGCAACTATTGAAACAATATTTAATCAACGCGTCTGACAAAGATTTAATATTAGGCTGGCTTGAAATGGAATAACCTGAGGTAAAGTCAACCACGAAAACTCCGTGAGCACCCCACACCTGAGTAAAGCAACAAAAAAATTAAACAAGATTTCGTGCAAGCAGATTGGTCTTTGTTATACACCAGCCAAAATAAAAAAGAAAAAACAAGAAAGAAAAATCAACGAAATATGTATAAGAATAAGAATAAATAAAAAAATACAGCGAAGATGAAACATAATGTAAATAACAAATTATTTACAACCATTTCATTGCATTGGTGTCCAAAATAATAACTAAGAGACAATCACTGAAATCTGTCCGAAGTGACATCACCTAATGTACTGAAGAGATCGATGAACATCAAGCCGTTGTGGGAGAGAAACTTTTCATAAATGCAATGAAAATTAGGAAACCGTTGGTTGTGAGTTAAAAATGATGGTGGCTTTATAAAACAAATTAATAATTCCTTGTATGACGATGTTGATTCTCAACACTTGGATGTGGATTTTGTATTCGGGATGTGCAAGAGTAATCGGTTGCCTTGGTTTTGAGACTATAAGTCAAGTGTCTAATGATCCAAAGGATGACAAGTAGGCTAATTCTGTAAAACCTGGGAAAATTCAACTTTTCTGAAAAAAAAGGGTAAAACGGTAATTTCAATTGGAAACCGGAAATTTTCTAGATCTCAGATGATGAAACGGACTTCACCGTTGAATATGTCTCTCGAAATCTAGTTACCCTATCGAATTTTGTCGGATTTCAAGACAGCCAGAATTTCACGTTATTTGAGGCGTCGAGTGACACATGACATGACCATGTGGATGCCACATGGCACCTTAGAAGATGGACACATGGCATATGATCATGTGGTGTAGCAAGTGACACATGACATTTGGATAAATGGCCCATATTGAGCCATGTGTCAAATGAAAAAAAATAATGGAAAAGAAAATCAAGAAAAATAAGGAGATATCGATAAATATCTTGTGGATCGACCAAATGAAAGAAATGAGAGGGAGGAGAAAATCCGGTGGATAAGAGCAAAAAGTGAAAAGAGAAAATGAAACACAAGAGAAAAAGAGAATTAAGGAAAAAAATGGGAAATGAAGAAAAGTGGAAGGTAGGAAGCTGGGGAGGAAGTTTCCCCACTTGGAACAAATCAGAAAAATATGGGAAGGGAGAAGAAAACTAAAAAGGAAGCAGAAGGAAAACGGATAGAGAGAGGAAGAAAGGGGGAGAAAAGAAAAGGGATTTTCCCGCGCCCGATTATCGAAGTCACGTTCCAATTAGTAATCACCCAATACAACTGTAGCTAAGCTGCAGTTAAAATCGAGTTTCGTTAAACTCCAAGAGGTAGGAATTTTCCTACTTTGATTATTTTTAGCCTAAAACCCATTTAATGGCATAGGTTTTCTTCGGAGCCATGACCGGCCGTGTGATTTAGTCCCAAGATTTTGGGACCGAATATTGGAAATTTTCGGGGACTGGTTCTGGACAGTTCCAAACTCTGTTGAGATTTGGTTTTGATCCCGGGACTGATGTCTTCGGGTTTTGTTGTGTGTTTTGGTATCATAGTGATTTGGTGACGAATGGAACCAAAAATAGTTCATAGCCGTGAAGTGACCGAGAGGTGACCTGTTTTTATGGGTCCGAGATTGGAACCATTTTGTATGTTGTTGATTAATTGAATAACATGCTGTGTGTGAAAAGATCATGTTGATATATGCTCTTTTGATGGATGTGAATTATATGTAGAAAATATAATTATCCATGTTTTGGTAATGTTGCATGTAGCTCTCATTATGCATGTAACATGATATAGCATGAAATGGCATATTCAAATTTCATATGCACGGGACATTGCGTCAAGTTGGGTGTGTGTGCATGGTATTGGTTATTCACCATGCTTGGTGAATATGTGGTGAGCTCGAAAATGGAGACGGCGGTAAAGTGAGACCTCACGGTTGCCTCTTTATTAAAATAAATAAATATACGTGTATTGGGTGAAGCAAGATAGGGTAGATCCCTTTAGGGGTGAAGATACAATTTATTCTTGGTTAGACATATGTATCCGGCGATTAAAGAAGTTTTGCAAAAAGTGTCGAGAGTGTGCGAAGCTTCTTTGTGAGACCGGAAATTCATTACCTATAAAAACACACGGGACTTGGTAAAAACAAGTGAATATCGGAGGTTGTCCAATGGATTTTGACTTATAAAACAAAAAGATTTTGTTTTGGAAAAACAAAAGACCATTGGGTGAAACACTAATGACGGGTTTTCACACTTGGCATCGCTGGTGTGAGGGAGTCGGTCAAGACTCGGGTTATGGGCATGAAGAGTCTCATCTCATTCATGACACGAAACATTCCATGTAGGATTTATATTTTATAGATGCGGTATGATGTGATGTGCCATTGCATGTACATTTAGGTGGAGAGTAGCCCTTATAGGAGAATTTCTCTACTAGGCATTGCTTACCTAGTTGTGGGGACCACTTTTCCCGGTCTGAGGTGTACGGGAGAAGGCTCTCAGACAGTAGTGGGGTGTGAAGGAGAAGTAGATGTGTGGCTATGATATTACCTTTGTAAAAAGTGTTTGTATAAAGTTGTAATAAATTCTTTTGGGACTCTTGTCTAAATAGTCTGGTATGTAATCATGGTAAGAGGGCCCGTGATTAGACTCTTATGGACTATAATTAAGTGTTTTATTTTCATATTTTAGAATTAAATGTGAATGAATGGGTCCCGGTAAAGAGATGTATATTGGGGATATGGACAGATACCAACTTTGTCACACCCTTAACCCCACCTAGGCGGATGAAGGGGGTGCGAAACTATACTGAGACTCTTTACTTGCTTTTTCAGACATTGGTGGTCTCAAGTCTTATAACTGAATCAAAATATCATATACAAAGATACAAAAATAAAACTACCATCGTAGTGGTGTTTATAGTAATAATACATCGATCTTGAGTCCCATTTACATATACATATACAAAAGCGTTCATTACATTGCACTGGATCGGAGCGCAAAACCTACAGGTGAAGGACCCCCTGCAAGTGTGTTGGCCCAGTAGAATGTGGAAGATCGCGGATGTCCTCCTCTGTACCTACACAAATTAAAACCGGGTGCTAAGGCAGCGCTTAGTGGAAAACAGCATATGACTTATGCGGCGTGCACCTGCACTAATACTCATTTACAATAAACTTACTAACGTTAACAAATATCTGATGGCAAATATCATAATTTTTCATGAATTCTTTATAACAAACTTATCTGTTGCGTAACATAAGCGGACTTATGCTTGTTTAGATCTCGGCCAGGAGTTACGAGCTTATCTTGTGCAGTACCCTTAAGATACTCACAAGCTTGTACTTATCTGGAGGTACCTTAGATACTATAGGCTTATACTAATGCGGAGGTACGTAAGTCTTCTGAGCTTATACTTGTCTGAAAGGTGCAGTAAGGTACATTGAGCGAAACGATGTGCATTACTTTACTCTTATTCATTATTCAAGCTTCACGATCCTTATAAGCTGTTTGACTACTAGACGGTAATAAGAAATGAGTAGGACTGTACTTATGATAAGTACCCGAAGGTGCGATATAGTGATAAGTATCGTAGCATAGAAAGAGTCTTAGAAGCATTGACAGTCTTTGTTGCACTAATCAGAGAGTATTGAAGTACTATACGTGCCTGCCCACGTAACAAAGGTGTCGTGTCATTCAATATCCGGTCTTAGACTGATCCACATTATATGTGTTCGAGAGCTTTTATATTGTGTAGGGCACATTAAGTTTGCTAACATCAAACTCGTTGAGCGAGAAGCAAAGTACGGTGTTTTTCTCTCGATTTCATTCTTATTTGAACCACCATTAGTCATTTATTAGGTTCTATACTATCGATTGTATGCAATTTAGGATTTAACAATCTCAGTACAAAATTAGAGCTGCCCAGGAAGCATCGATCGCAGTGCAGTACCACCCTTTATGTGAGATGGGTCTTGGTACCACTAACTTTGGTCTTGGTACCCAGCAGCCTCACATCGATGGAGTGCGGTACCGCTTTGAGTACGGTACCGGTACCAATCATGTGAGTTCTGCCATAAATGACATATTTTGTCATTTTTCACCCAAAAAAACTCAAATAACTTCCTCTAAATTCATGTATCTCATAACCCACCATGGAATCCTACCCAAAGGACTCCAATAATGGGTTAGAAATGAGCTATAATGGGATGTTAGAAAGGCTCTCTCTTTAGCCCATGATTAAGCCCAAGCCCAAGCCCATTAATAGTTAATGGAATTTGGTTTAAATTCGTTTTAATAAAAGGGTTTAGGAGGCTTGATATAAATATGGGGTTTATCATCTAAAAGGAGGTGGTTCTTTCGAAGTGGGCGTTTTTAGAGAATTCTTTTAGAGTTTTGAAGACACTAAAGGTGTCTTTGGTTTTGTGGAGACAGACCTATCATAGGTGCTATAGCACATCCATCCTTCCCATTAGGATTTGTGTGGATACCTTTAGACGGGCGTTTTCACACTACATCGTCTTACCTTGTTGCTGTTGGATCGTTTCCAGAAGGAGTTGGCAGTCCTTGGAGGAACACATTTGATATATTGGCAGTCCTTAGTGGGGTACTTTCGAGGTAGATCATTTGTTCTCTTGGATTAGTATATTACTACTTAGACATATTGGATGATAGTTGTCATTTATAGAGCTTACGTCTTGGGGCATATTTCCCCATTTTGTAGTTATCAAATTTGATCAGTTCATCGAGACCTACTTCCCCTTTGGAGATCTTCTAATCCTTTATTAGTTGGATTATTCTCCTGAGATATGATTAAGAGTATTTTTTTTCTTGGGGTATTGATAGAGTCTTCATTTCTTATTCTTAACAGATATTATAGAGCTGATGACAGTTTACGGTGTAGTGTGTTGATACTACATGCTGGGCACATTTACTCCATGCGGAATTTTTCGGGTTTAATGTGGAATTTTGTCGCCCAGTTTATCATCGAGGGCTGTCATGTTTGATCTAGACAGGGTTTTGTCACATTACTTGCATTTTGATAGAGCATTGGATGACATAGTGACTTTTCAATATTGGGGTTTCACTTTTGGATTTTTCGTCAAGGCACTTTTGGGTTTTGCATATATCGACATCATCGAGAATCGATCTTTACATATGCACTCAAACATGAGTTTTTTAGCTTCGATTTATGTAGACCGGTAGATTTGATAGTGTGTTTCATCATTAAGCTAACGCCCAGGCATACTCTACATTGAGATTAGCATATTTTATGTCGACTTCATAGTCGGTTGATCCATTGTAGATTTAACATGAGCTACAGCGAGAACATCCTCTTATAGAGGTTATAAATATCTTTAATTGACTTCATGGACATTTGATCTGTCTATCAATCTTTGTGAGTCATCACTTAGAGTTTTCTTCTTATAAATCTTTTCTATAGGGGCAAACCCCCTTTTCAATGAGTTCGTTGGCAGTCACCGCTTTCATCCAGTCTTCTTTAGTTGCTTTTATCTCTAGATCACTCTCCCTTGTCTTAGTATTTTTCTAGATGTTTTATGTTATATATTGTTTACTTTTATTTCATCGGTCATTCAAGAGTGCCATTCATTCAGATACAATCTTAGATCCTTGTTCAAGGCGTATCTTCATTTTAGGGCATCCCTCTATCAGTGATTTTACTTTGACATACAGTGCCCTACCTTTTGGTATTTCTTTTCAGGTTGTATAGTGCCCCTATCTTTAGTATTTCTTATTTTGGGCGTATAGTGCCCTATCTTTTAGTATTTCCTTTCCAAGCGTATAGTGCTCCAATCTTTCGACATTTCCTTCTTAGGGCATATAGTGTCATCATCTTTTAAGTATTTCCTTTTAGGCTTTACGTTTTTAATCTCATATTTCGTTATTTCTTTTGAGTACAAATGCCCTCATCTTTCGATGTTCTTTTTAGGGCATCTGATGGCCCATATTTTGTGTTATTTCTTTCGGGCGTACAATGGCCCCATTTTAGCATTTCAGCACACCGGGCGTCACAATTCCCACATTTAGCATTTTTTTGGGGTGTACAGTAACCCCATCTTTCAATATTTTTTTTTTGGGCTTACAGTGCTCTCATCTTTCAGTATTTCTTTTTGGGCATACAGTGCCCCATCTTTTAGTATTTCTTTTTCGAGTGTACAGTGTCCCCATCTTTTAGCATTCCTTTTTCGGATGTACAATGTCCCCATCTTTAACATTTCTTTTTAGGGCGTATAGTGCTCCGTCTTTCGATGTTTTGGGCATACAATGCCCTCATCTTTCGGTATTTCTTTTTTGAGCGTACAATGCCCCATCTTTTAGTATTTCTTTCTTGGCGTCTGATGCGTATTTAGCATTCCTTTTTGGGCGGTACAACCATCACCATCTTTAGCACTTTTTTTTTGGGTGTACAATGTCCCCATCTTTTAGTATTTCCTTTCTTGGTGTACAATACCATATATTTCAGTATTTTTTTTATGGCGTATAGTGCCCTCATTTTTCATTATTTCATTTTTAGGCATATAGTGCTCCATCTTTTAGTTTTTATTTTACAGGCGTACACTACCCCCATATTTCAGTTTTTTTTTAAGCGTATAGTGCCCTATCTTTCATCATCTCATT